>VZTL01041183.1:4492-14504 GCA_013400535.1 Scopus umbretta
TGTGAATGGAAATCACAGGGGTTTATTATGCAGGTCTAGCAAAAAGCACAGGGCTCTGTGTATATTTTAATTACTGATACTTTGTAGAAAACCAACTTACGGGTTGCCAGCACTGATCTGAAACTTTTCTGAGCCTAGCTTGTTCCTGTAAGATATACAGCGTTCACCAGTCATAGACTTACTGAAAAATTACTAGACTTAGGATCTTTTTATTACTCTCCCTGCCCATTCTCCACCCCCCCAAAAAAAACCCCAATCACAACATACTGGATCTCACAAGTCATAACATACTTTTCTGGAAGCCCCACAGCACTAATAGCTCCACCATTTCTCCTTCGGAGACAAATACGTATGGTAAGAGTGTTCTCATCTCCCATTTCAGTCTTGGCAAGCCCTGGGTGTGCCTATGAGAGAAGCAGCAAATCTCATGCTGCTCAGAGGCCCTGCTCATACTGACTAAGACGACAACTACTTAGCTCCTATGCTTTGTTGCTTCAACAGGACCAGGAGAGTTATGACGTAGTGATTTAAATGTATTTGTCATTAAAACCAAAACTCACCAGATTAGAACAGCAGAAAGAGAGTGTGCAACTTCTATAGAAAATTTCCTGATACTTCAACACATGTAGTTCAAATGAAATGCCAACTTCTTCTGCCTTTCATCCAGAGATTCAGGGAAAGGTAGTATTTCCTGAATTTCCATGCAAAAGGACAGGGATTAAGAATCACTTTTTAAATACTTCTATTAGCAGTTGCAAAGGGAGAGGCTGGCAAACCTTCTCTGAGTGTGATCTATTTGTTTTCTCCCATCTAGCTTGAGTCAGAATTGTTAAATTATTCTGAGCAGTATCAAAGAAGAAGAGCACCCGTCTGCGGCGTGCAGCTTCTACTAACTCACTCTGAACGTGTGATCTGGAATGAGCATGTCACATAGACCACTATTTCCTAAAAAACAAACTCTGAAGATACTGAAGCTTTACTTGCAAAAGCTGTGTTGCTTCCACTGCCACCACCTACTTTTCGTGTTGTCTGGGGTCCAAGAGTGGTGTCTCTCTTATCAAAGGCTCAGCCAGGGTCTCCCTTCCCAGGTCCCCGCTCCAGACATACATTGGGCTGGACGCTGGGCAGACATGAATTGCCAGACAGTCCCAAGCCCCAAAGAGTTTACTATCTCCATAAAAAAAAAAAAACAACTAGGCAAAGGATGGCACAAAAGATGCAGGCACACATGCTCGAAGACTAAGAATGTCAGTGGTGGAGGCTGGAAAAAAGCCTCAGTCATCTGATTTCTGTCCCGGTACTTTCATCACCAGCCTTCACTGCCCATCTGCATTGAAGCCTAGCAATTCCAGGCACCGTATCAATGAATTCTAGTGGGTTACTGGGCTTATTTGTTTAAAACAAAGCATAAAAAAGTTTCTTACCTCCAAGATCAGAATTCTCTCAGAAATACAAGGTAAAGTGCATTAAAAACCGATTCCCAGAAGTAAGGAGCCACACCTGTGTATTTAATACTGCCTGGTCCAATCCTCAGACCTCCTTTTCTGAATGAGCCAAGCCTCCTAATCCTCATGTATTAGAAGGTTTATTTGTGTTTTTAAGGTTGTTGGACTTTTGTTTTCTTTCCACGCTGGGTGGAAAGATACTCGCTTATTATTCATGAGAGGCTAGGTCTGATTCTGTTACCTTGCTCCTTTTACAGCTATGCAAAGCTCATGTGAAACACCACTATTGTGAATTAATTGGCACTTTATATTCACACTGCACTGGCAAAAAATGGCTAGGTGAGACACAGGGCACTGGAGAAGCCGGGAGAAGCAGGCCTTTGAGACAGGTAGATAGATGGATGGATGGATAGACAGATAGATTTAATCAGAGGCAATATAAATTAGATGATTAAATTCTCCACTTATGGGCATGATGTCTTTTAGAGTCTTTCAAAATAACCTTATTAAAATATATCCGCTATTAACAGAAATTATGCAGGAGTGTAATTTCTTCTCTCTCCAGAATGCAGACATTTTAATGTAACTATACTTTAACCAAAATATCCCCCCTTAAAATCTCCTCTCTGCCTTCTCTTACAGCTTCTGCGGTTTTGGACAATCTGAGATCTTTCTTTGTTGCTATCAGAGCCAGAAAAAAGCAGCAGCATCTCTAGTGAAATAGGTATTATTCATGTGTGTCAGAGCAGATAAAAGAGTATTGATTACTTCAAACACTTTACCTAGGTATTTTCTTTAATTATAGAAAATTTTAGCTGCCATTATGTAACTCAACAGCACGTGACATCACTTCATAAAATCCTCGCTCCTTCCCACAGCCCATTCAGATCCTACAAAAGAGAGAAATTCTGTTGTAAAATGTAAGGAGAAGTAAGATGAAGAACCATTAAATAATACAAGAGCAATCCATTGGTTTGGTTAGTGTTCAGGCCATTATTAGTGAAATAAAAAGAGATAGCCTTATTTTCAAAAACATTAGAATGTGTACGAGTCCCACAGTCTTCACTACATATTACCAGCATTGCTCATCTCTGGACCTGACAAGCTACCACGTCAGGTGTGATGGCTGATCTCTTGGCCTCTGACAGTGGGCCAGAGAGCGTTCTTTTTTTGACCCTTTTGGCATGAATGAATGCTGGTCTCCTTAGAAAAACATACTCACTGAATTTGGTACTATTGCATTTTGCTTACAGCTTGCTAGATCTTAGATAATTAACAAAGAAAAATATTCAGAAGAAAAAAGGGGTTGAGGCAATATAAAGTGGGGATCACAAACATAAATCTATGCCAATGACGTCTTAGGCATTCATCTGTAGCAACCTGCTAAACTTCTGTGTCCCAAGCAGCTGCAGGTAATAAATCTATCAGAGACGGGTGCCACTGACCAAACTGTCAGGCCTGATCCTCAGGCATTTCTGCACTTCTTTGGATCAGCCAAGGGACTGGGGAACTGTTATGGGACCTTTATTAAAAGACTGCTCTCCCTTGTCTTCTCCTTTCAGTCTGTGCAAACTTTCTTCTAAAACAAAAAACAAGGGCCTTTCAATACTGAAGCATGCGATAACTAAGGAGCATTTTTACTTCCCAAATATAAAATAGGTTCTAGAATTAGGTAGTCATTCAACAGAGAAAAAAAATAAACTGGAGAAGAAATACTAGGATTCTTCCTGCCAAGACCGTTGCTCAGACATGGTTTTACGAAATCTTGAAAGCAGACCCACACTTCTGAAACTACAAAGCATTGAAGTGCATGCCCATCCTTGGAAAAGGGCTCTAGAAGTTGTTAAATACAGACAGAAGGAAGCAAATGTTTCATGTTCATTTAGGAGGTGCTTCCTGCTCTGCTGAACCGGGGACTAAAAGTTCTTGATTCCCCTCTGAAGCCAAAGTGTGCACACACAAGAGAGATCACGAGTGTGAAGTTCTCTACTAGTAATGCTGCTAGCATGTACCACTGCAGAGAACTTAAATGTCCTGTCAGAACTGGTTATTTCTTTCTTCCCTTTAATACAGTAAATCAACACTTTTCAAGATACTTGTTGTGCAAGGCCAGCCTGAAGGTTGTTCTAAGCAGGAAAAACTCACTCAGGAGAGATACTCGTATACACCAAGAGGAGGATTGCATTTTGAGTCAGCATAAAGAAAGGGGCCTTCTTCACAGACCCCTTAAAATGCAAAATGGTTTTATTCCCCTCTCTGCTTCTTATCTGTGAGTGCTACCTGACTTAACGAAGTGTCAGCATTTCCTTCTGCAGCTTGAATTCTCAGGGCTCTACAACTCTAAGTTAAAAATCTGCTCCAGGCTGAAATAGAGCAGACATGCTGAGGCTGCTAGGAACATTTTCCTGAGTTCTTGGTGCAAGATGCCTTTGGTTTCTCATTTTACTCATACTCAGACAATTGCAGTATTAACCTCTACATGTTAACAGTATTATACACAAACTGACTGACCACTTAAAAGGCTCTTCAACTTGTTTTTCAGGGGGAGTGTTGATATACTAAAGTCAGTAACATTAAAATGAAAGCATATGGAACCTGTACCCATTTATCTGGGATCACAAAGCACATGACGAACACCAGCTGGTATTTTTTTTAACCTATTTTACAGATGGCAAGACTGGGCATTGAAGAAATTTCCCTGTTTAACAGGAGAATCTGATAAAATGATACCCGCAGTCCTGCTTCTCAATTTCCCTAACCTCCAGATTGTTTATCTTCCAGACAACAATCTAATTGTATTAGATGCTGATTTTAGCACATATCAGCACGTATATTAGATCATCACATAATGATGGTATGATAGCCTGAAGCACTTAGGGGAAGGTAGTGGTTTTTTTTAAATCTGTGACAATGGCTAAGTTCTGATCTCTTTGGCAACAAAGTTGGATTTGAGAGGCAGAAGACCCTGTTTGCTTCTGTATCCTTCCAAGCTGCTTTGCTCTCACTGGTTGAATACTGGCACAGGCTGCCCAGAGAGGCTGTGGGATCTCCAACCTTGGAGATATTCAGACCTGGACTGGACAAGACCTTAAGCGCCCTTCCAACTCAAACGAATCTGTGATTTTATTCTCTGCCAGTTTCTCTGTATTCTATTAAATGGTTCACCTCAAACTGTGGCAAATCCTTGTTTTTGACTTTGTTTGCTAATATAGAAGGTCAAGCATAATTCTGCACTAAGTCTACCCAGGAAAGCAGACAGGAAGAGCTTCTTGATTGCAGGAGAGCTTTGGTAGCTTGAAGCACAGGTTATTTTTAACTGGTCTATTCCTTTGGCAGCAATTTCTTTTAGACTACTGCATTGTATTTACTGGTAACAGACAATTAGAAGACACTAGTACTTTTTAACCCCTATTTTGGCTACACTGTTGAAAAAGGGACATTATGAATAACAGGACACTACAAGAATACTTGAATAACATTTTAATTACCACAGTTGCTCATGCTCATGAAGATGGTGAAATAATACCTTCTGTGACGTCTTTTGTCAAGGTGACACACAAGACAAACAGGAAGATAACAGATGTAGGAAGTGAAATGGAAAGAGGTATTACCATTACTGTACCACGCCAACACACAAAGAGACTTCTCAGATATATGCAAACTGCTTCATTGATTAAAGGATTGAGCAGACGAACTGTGGTTACAAGAGCTGTGAGTTTTGGCCTGGCTGTACCCCTCAGTTATCCTGGAATACTTTTTTCCCCTGATTCTCTCCCCCGTCCCAGCGGGGCGCGGGGAGGGGAGGGCCAGCAAGCAGCTGTGTGGTGCTTAGTTGCTGACTGGGTTAAACCACAACAGTGGTAGAAGCCAAATCCCTGGAAACATTCAAGGTCAGGCTGGACGGGGCTTTGAGTAACTTGATCTAGTTGAAGATGTCCCTGCTCATTGCAGTGGGGTTGGACTAGATGACCTTTAAAGGTCCCTTCCAAGCAAAACGATTCTATGATTCTGTGATTCTATAAAAAGCAGGAACTGAAGCACAAGAGGCAAATACAACTAAGATAAACGTTGATTGATTTGGGGGCTGCTACCACCTTCACTGTAACTTGATTAACCAAATTGTAATCTAACAGCCTTAAAAAGGATTAATTGAGTTCTGGTACAAGTCTTACACTGTAATGAGAATCTCTTCAAGCAAATCTTGTCTGGCAAAACCCGATAGATCTGTCTCCTTTTGGATCAGCTGACAGGCTTACCTGTAGTCTCTTTCTTCCTCTCCCTGTCCCCTATCCCCAAAAGATCTGGAGAAGGGAACCGAGAACAGAGAAGATCTTTACTCTCAGAGAGCTCGGTTTGATATGTGACTGCTTCTCAATCTGCCCTGGGACTTGGCAAGAAAGTCTGACAATGCCAAGCAGGACTCTGCTCCTTGCTGTAGAGCCCACCTGAGACTGCCAGTAGTATTTACTAGCACCTTACCAAGATCTGAAATAGCACTACTGTCACTAAGCTGGGAGTAGGAGGTAACCACCGCACAACTGACACAATGCTGTGAAAAGACTCTTGCATGTCAGTTGTCCTAGAAGGTGTGCTCTATCTTTAAGACCAGGAAGTAGCAGAAGACCAAGTTCAGGAACGTAGAATTTCAATATGTCCTTAACCTTAAATCCCACAGAAATCTCCAAGATTTAAATGCTTGCTTAAATTTACACTCACACAAAGTGCTATCTGTATAGGAATGGATGTTAGCATATAGTTATATACTGATCACCCTTCAAGTTCGAATGTTCGAATGTTAGGCTGTCTTTGCAGCTGAGACTTGGCATCTTAAGTCCACAGGAGGAAGGCTTGGTATTATCTTTAGTTTTAATACAGCTCTTGTCTCTCCCTGGTGTTTCCGAATCAAAGCCCCTGTACTTAACCTACTGTTTAACATTTCTCTCATATCTTTCTTTCCACAGTATGTGGCATTTGCCTCCCTCTTCTTCATTCTGGTCTCCATCACCACCTTCTGCCTCGAGACCCATGAGAGATTTAACCCCATTGTGAACAAGACAGAAACTGAATTCATCGGGAATGACACCCAGGTGCGGCACTACAGGGAAGCAGAGACTGAAGCCTTTCTCACCTACATCGAAGGTGTCTGTGTGGTCTGGTTTACATTTGAGTTCTTGATGAGAGTCACTTTCTGCCCAAACAAGGTGGAATTTATCAAAAACTCTTTGAACATCATTGACTTTGTGGCCATACTGCCTTTCTATCTAGAGGTTGGACTCAGTGGCCTGTCTTCCAAAGCTGCTAAGGATGTCCTGGGCTTCCTCCGTGTAGTCCGTTTCGTGCGAATCCTGCGAATTTTCAAGCTGACCCGCCACTTTGTTGGGTTGCGGGTCTTGGGACACACCCTCCGCGCCAGCACAAATGAATTCTTGCTGCTCATCATATTTTTGGCATTGGGCGTCTTAATCTTTGCCACGATGATCTATTATGCCGAGAGAATAGGTGCTAAACCAAATGACCCTAGTGCCAGTGAACACACACACTTTAAAAATATCCCCATCGGCTTTTGGTGGGCTGTTGTCACCATGACAACCCTGGGCTACGGAGACATGTATCCTCAGACTTGGTCAGGCATGCTGGTGGGGGCCCTCTGTGCTCTCGCTGGTGTGCTGACCATTGCCATGCCTGTCCCTGTCATTGTGAACAATTTCGGAATGTATTACTCCTTAGCTATGGCTAAGCAGAAGCTACCAAAGAAAAAAAAGAAGCATATCCCGAGGCCACCCCAGCTGGGATCCCCCAATTATTGTAAATCTGTCGTAAACTCTCCACATCACAGTACTCAGAGCGACACTTGCCCACTGGCCCAAGAAGAAATTTTAGAAATTAACAGAGCAGGTAGGAAACCTCTTAGAGGAATGTCCATCTGACCGTTAACCTCCATCCCGCGTAGTGATTTAAGATTCAGCCAGACTGCTTTCTTAGAGCAATGGGTAGCACATTTATCCATTCTAGTCCCACCATCACACAGTGAATAATATGTGTGAAGTCTAGGTTGCAGGGACAAATGGTACAGTGGAGGCTGAGCAGCAAAACTAAGGATGAGAGCACGCTCTAGGAGCCCAAACTTTGGTCCTGGTTAAGGGCATACAAGTCTCAAGATATTTTGAAGAGCTGTTACATCTAGTGGAAGAATTTTGAGAGTTCTACAGATATGTTGCTGGACTGTGTAATGCATCTCAGAGGCTCCTGAGAGCTGAATGCTTCATAGAGCAGAGTAGGAGCCAAGTACTCAGCAATTACAGAGTTTTCTGACAAAACAGGGCTGGAATTCGAAACAGCCAGATGCTTTCTCATTTGTTCCCATTTGGGACCTTTCAGCTGTTTTAAATGGCAGATATTGTACATCTCATTACAGAAACTAGGTGCCTAGTGAGTTGAAGGGACAACTATACCATCATGCATATTCATGAGACAATCCCGTCTCTTTCTGATGATTAATTGCAAAGTAGAACAACAGCTCAAATTCTTGACACTAATGCAAAATGACTCACTCTGAGACAAGACTAGATGTAAGGATGTTTATTCCATGGCATGCAAATCAATCTATTCTATAATATTCCACTAGAATTTAGCATTTAGAACCATGAAGAGTTTTGAACCACGTTTTCTAAAACATGCTCCTTTTGCAAGTATGGGTTGGTGAGTTACAGCTCTTTCAACCTTCTAGCAGCAAAGGCCAACTGGAAAAGGCCTGGCTGGTCATTACTGGCCGTTTTGGCTAAACAGTGATCACCTCATAATATGGTATTCTTATTTTTAATTATACTGATTCATGTTAGCAATAGGTGAAACCAGAGCAAAATTAATCATATGAATTCTACTGGGAGGGGGGAGGGAAGTATTAAAAATACTAGTCACCATGGAATATATTATAATATCCCATGGCTAGTGGTTAATTATGGGAATATCTCAGTTTTATGAGAATCCTCCTATAGCACATAAAGTTACAGGGCTCCAATTTGATTATTTAAACCCCATAATCTACCTCTACCCATGGAATATCACTATTTATTCTATGGAGTAATTTTGAAGTAGATAACCATGTTGAAAACAAAGCCAACTTAATTTTTGGCAGATGTTCCAGCCAAGTTGCATAGTAGACATTCTTCAGCCTATTCAGAATATCCCCCTGTGTTGCATTCGATAGAACAGATCACCAGTCAAGTGATTTTAACTGACATCTAGTCAAAAAGAGATGTTTTGAAAGAGCTAGCATATACCTATGATGGTCTTGTGTTATCATTTTTTTGCTTTGAAGAAAATTCTAATTTGTTACTCATTGTGAGTGAGGTATTCTCTCGTCATCTCATAGCCATGCATGTTGATGTCATTGTGAGAGGCACAAAGAAAGCGAGACTTTCCTTTGTGTGTGACTTCACCAATGCCAATGCTAATTTTGGAGGGGAAGAGCTGGTGGGAACCTTTCTCTTCTTTTCTATTGTCTTCTCTCTTCTTTTCCCTTTTGTGCAACTATGTAAAATCCGTTCAGAAGGTAAATAGCTTTCATTTTTTTTGTTAAGGCTATTCCATTGCAACAGGCCAATCACAATTCACGTGACTGATAGACTGTCTCTTTCCTATTGTATCTTTGGTGCATAAGTGTACGGTTTTATCATCCATTCCCCTCAGGTTGCAAATGCTTATCACAACTCATGTCCAAGCAGCAAACTTCCTCATAAGTAGATGTCTTTGTGGCATCACGTATCAAAAGGGAAAGAGGGCACAAACAATGTTGTGTGTCTCCTCCTGTGAGCAATATGCCAACTACCCACTTGTAATGCGCAAGAGATGCCAGACTCTTGAGTACTTTGGCAGTCAGCTACAGAGTGACTTTCTTCTCAGAAACCCCTTGCTTCATAAATTTATTTCCATTACCTACCCTGGTCCTCTCTGGGAACTAGAGGACTAAGAACTCTACGAGTTCAGTGCATTCCACACTGGTATCCTGAGAATACGTGTAATTTTGGTTCAATGTGGAACTGTTTCACCACCATCAGTGCTCTAAAAATCAGCTGTTACCACAATATCTATGAAGTATTGATAGTAACAGCAACTTACCTACTTCTGCAATAATTAAGAGAGACTATTTTTATATACGTATACAAGCATATATATTTTAAGAAATAACAAAGCACACTTATACTTCAGCTAACAAAATGGACTCAGTAACACTGTTGCTGGAGTTCTATTTCTGATAATTATTATGCACCACTAGCAGCAAAAAATACTGCCTGCATCTCTTAGCTTCCTAATAGGAAAAGATTTATATGTGTGCAAGAGAAAAGTAAAAAATAATACGTAAGATCAGAACCAAAGTGTTAAAACAAGATCTGCATTGCCTTGGATGTTGAGGTTCACTTATGTAATATGACGCATTCATAGGCACTGACTTGTTCCTGAAACTGTAACCTGCACATTATATGAAAACAGAGACTTGCAAGCAGTGAATGTTTCCCATACTGTAAAATATTTGGATTGGTTAACAGCACCTAACTGTAAACAACCAG
>VZTL01041186.1:0-38957 GCA_013400535.1 Scopus umbretta
AGCCCACAGGTGCAGAGGCAGATCCCACCCAAATGGGGCTATTAGCAGGTCACTGTCCTGCTGAGCTGTACCTGCCCTTTCCCTGCCTAGGGCAGTCTTACGATGGAATTTTAAATTGTTGAAAAGCTGGATGATACCTTCACAGGGAGGAGATGAAGGATTTATCCATCCTTGCCAGATGCTGACATGGAGGTGGAAGTTAAGTGGTTGTGGTGTGATCCCAGGGCCTTCTGGATAAGGGTCACATCTGCCTGGCCTGTGTGCCTAGCAGTAGTGTCTGGAGGTGTATGGACCAGGGCTCTGTGTGAGGGAGCAGCCAGTGCCTAACTAAGAGGTGGTCCTTGTCCCTTCAAACTCACAGGCCAAACACTGAACACACCCAGGTGTGCATGGCAAACCTGCTTCCACCAGTTCTGATGGACATCTGATCCATGCCTAGCCTGTCTCTACAGGAGCTGTGCACATGCGTCCAGCCATCCTCCTGAGCTGCAGGACGCGCATGCTCCAGGGTGCATTTGGCACACTGGCCACAGCTAGTGGAGCTTGCAGGCAAGAGGCTCTTATGCTTTACGCCCTGCATGCATCATTGAAGAGACACAGGCAGGAACATGGACAAGATGCAGTGTTTTTAGGTGAAGTCACAAATTCTATTTTTATTGCCCAAATTTTCCCAGCTAGATCAGATATTTGCTGCAGGCAAGTATCTCATGTAACAGATACATAGGCACAATTGTAAAGGTTCACTTAAATGTTTCATAGCATCCAGACAAGACAACAGGAGTTCATTACCAAAGCATCAACTTTTAGACATATAAAGGTGATCTTATTCTACTTTAACTCATGAACTAAAGCAGCAGTGAATTTCTAGCTGTTGAGGCTAATGACCAAGGGAAGTGTTGTCATAGCATCTCCATCAATAGAAAGCCACTTTGATTTGATCTCTGGTTAGAGGAAACAACAGCAATTCGGCCATCCTCTGTTATTGCAGAGGAGCATGATGAGTCTGCAAAACACAACATACAAAACATCTGATGCTTTTGATAATGAGCCCAGCTCTGTCAGGGATGAGCAAGTTCACTGCCTTAGGAGAAGATGCATGAGGTCAGGAGGAAGAAAAGACTGCCTGCATTTCATCAGAAGAATTAAGCTGAACTAACCCACAAGTTTCAAAGAAATTCACTTCAGTGAATCCAGCCTTGTATTCATCATGTACAGCAGTACAGGTGATTGGTCTGCTTGCTGATACTAGTTTAGTGAATAAGGAATAATAAGTGACTTGCAAAAAAAAAAAGTTCAAGTAAAAGAACAGGCAAGAGCTAGGTGGAAGCATTTCCTTTCTTTTCCCTGCAAATTGCATCCACCTGTTTTTTCCTTTTCAGTTTACAGGCAGCAGTTGTGCTTATTGTAGCAGTGATAGCAGAAACCATTCCTGTCCCATGAGGGCATTTTCTTGATGTTCGAAATTCTTGTGCCAGGCTCTTTTGCTTGCTGCCAAAGGTATTTTGTTCCATTCTAGAGAATGGAACATTCTCCTCTAAAGAGGAAAATGGAGACAATGCTTAGTACCTGGGAACACCAAAAGGCAAGTAGCTAGAAAGCCAAAAATATCAAGGATTCCCCCCCCCCCCAAAAAAAAAAAAGGAATTTTTTCTATGAGAGAAGGTTAGTTCTCTCTCCCCCTAAATTAAGGCTCAAAACAATCATCATTAAATGACTTCCTGGAGAGCTCAATTTCTTTTCTCTCAAAAGGTAAATAAGGGGATACTTGATGTAACGAGATACATCTGTAAGCCACCTGCAAGCTGAAATATTTTCTATCAGTTCTCCCACCAGAATATTTTTTCTTGGAAACTCCATTCTATGGAGTATTTTACTTTAAGTTTCTGATTCAAAGCTGTTTCTCATGTGAAATTAAAGCAAAACAAGTTTACACACCAACCTCTGTCTTTCAGGACATGTGCACATCACTGATTTCAATATTGCCACGATGCTGACTAAAGAAATACAAGTCACCACCATTGCTGGCACAAAGCCATATATGGGTAAGAACCAATGACAATTATGTATTCTTGAATTGCTGTTTTATGGGCTTGATTTGACAGCTGTGGTGGGATACAGACAAAGTCTTTTTTCATGACAGTTTTAATTCTTTTCTTCCTGATATGTAACAAAAATGCATGAATTTGTTTGAAATGAGGAACAACCTCGACAGGTTCTGCAGGGCAGTGTGATGGGAATCCCTCCTCAGTAACACCCTGATACAGCTGGAAAACATGCATCCATCTACTGATTTCACACAACAGACCAAAGCACGCATACCACAAACCCAGGTTTTCGTGCTGTTATGCCATACTGTACAGCATGGTTTTGATTATAAAGTAAGATAGTTGCACTCCTGAGATCTCAGAGCATTTCACAAACAGCAGTCAAGCCATGTAGCAATGGTGAAATGCTCTTGTTACCCTCGAGAAGGAAAATGGAGCACAAAGGCTTGTATTTAGTCCCTCGGTACATTAGCACAAGTCTTACACTGCTGCATCAGTAGCTCATAATTTGCATCTTTATGGAAACTGGCTGCTTTAAAAAAAAATAGCATTACTCCGTGTTTAGGCCAATTGAGCGGACCCAAGACTTGCTGTTTTCCTGTGCTGTAGCATCTACTTGGCACAGCAGGGAAAAGTCCATAATCTGATGTCGGGCTGACGCAGTCGAGAGCATTGCTTCAAACAGCAGGACAGGAGGGCAGTTGTAACTGGGGTCTGCAGAGCAGAGCTATGACGGATATACATTGCCTGTAGGAGACAGAGGCACAACTGGAGCAGAAGCAGCCACCACAGTTGTAAGATAAATGCTGACCCTATATTTCAGTCTTTCTGAAAACGTCTCGTACTTATGTTGCCAGTAGCAGTAAATACGGTTATGTCCGCCAACAAGTGAAAACCAGCCGTGTGCAGCCCTGAAAATGGAGCTGTACAGAGGGGAAAGCCACAGCCAGGCTCGGGAGGGTTGTCGAGTCAGTTCTCCAGTGCTTAGCACGTTTGTGTGCTGACCTGCCTGCAGTGTACAGAGCACTGTGTTGGTGCTATGGAAGCGGGATACCAGCTTCCAGGTGCCCATGGAGCTGAGTAGCTGGGCTGGTTGCTACAGTTACATACCATCCTCCCCTTCTTTCTTCAGTTCACAAAAAAGAAAGAAAGGCAGGTTTTAGGAAGCTTTTATATTTCCAGGCAATGGCACAGGACTAGTCCCAGGCAAGAAAACTTGTCAGACAGCTGTAAGAGTGCATGGGGGGCTTGTTCTCCCGTGGCAAAGTGGCTCTGGAGAAGGTAGATCACTCCACAGAAGCCTTGGGTCAGCTAGAGAAACAGTTTTCATGAGCAAATCAATACATACGCATGGAAGGAAGACACAGTGCGATTGCTCCCTATGCAGGCCTCATTTCCCTACTACTCAAAAAAAAAGTGCTTCTTTTTCTTTCCTGCTTTGTAAGGGGAGTACAGAAGACTTATTTATGTTCACTTACTCATCAAATCAGTAAAGCAGCTGACTTGTCAGGCAGCAAGAAACCCACTTGATACTTATCACACAAGCACAGTTAATAAACATAAAACAAAATAACATCAACATACCTGGGAGGAATTGGGGCCAGAGCATGCAGGTAGCAAACCAGAAAGAAATATCCTGAGCCTAATGCTAAAAGAACTCCTGTGCAAACATTACACAGAAAAGTCTTTGTAACATAAATTCAATTTCCCTAAATGAAAGAAAAACACTCAAAAGCATTTCTATACAACTAACACAACCCCTCCACACAAAGTACATGCCTTCATATAAAATAACACTGTCTCTCAGACCTAAATAATGCAGCCTCCCTGCAGCTGTACACCAGCAAATCCCTTAGGGCAATCCCCTGGGAATCTCCTTTTTATCACAATGACCAAATTGACCTTTCACCTTTGCAACACCAGTGCAATCCTTTTAAAAAAGGAAAACATGCACAAACAGAAAGGGTTGTTCCCTGTCTTGTTTTGGTTTTTTTAGAGCAATTCTTGCCTCCCAGCTCACACAAAAATCCTACAGTATCTTTTTCCTTAATCACAAAAGGGAAATTTATTTGCTAAGAAAGAGCCTTTCAGTCTGCGTCTCCACCCACTTCCTATTAGCCTGATAACCTCCTCCTAAAAAGCTGTGTCTCTCAGGCTTCCTTCAGTTAAAATTTGCTTTACCCTGCCAAGGGTGCAGTTGGCATGATGTCTACATTTACACTGCATATTAATGTTTCTAAAAGAGATGCTTTCATTCACTGTGCGAGGCTGTATTTAGGCTCTGCCAGATTGAAATACTTTAAATACGAACAAAGAGATGTGAGTGGGATGGAAACAGCTTTCCAACATGAAGACCTACTAAGCACTAGTTAAGGGCAGGGAGGCTTTTTGGGGGAGGTGAGGAGTTACTCAGGCCAATTTGATGCCTAGATTCAGTGAATTAGGTTAGTCCTTATTCCAAAGCATATTTACTGTGGCATAATGGGCAAGTCCTGTGTCAGCAAAAGGAGTTTATTCTTCTTGGGCTTTGTGGGCAGAGAAGCAGAGAGATCCATGTCGGGGGGACTGGGGGGGGTCTCAGGTGCCCCAGGAGCAGAGCAGTGCAGGAAGGGTTCTGCGCCAGGACAGTAGGAGTTTTAGTGCTTTGTACAATTGTAGGAAATTAATTGGGTTTGGGGAATACCTTATTGATTATATAAAGCATTTTATTATCCATATGAATTGGATTGTTTATTGAATATTAAACATTCCAGTTACAAAGGTGATAGCACACCTGTTTCTCAAGGCCATCCCATCGTTTACACACGTTAATCAACCAAGTTTTGTAACAGTCCACTGAAGTAGAAATTGCTGACAGTCCCATTTCACTGGTGGGGAGAGTAAGGCACAGAGGAGCTGAAACGCTTGTTTGGGTTTTAATACAGTAGAAAACACTTCATACCGTGCTGATTGCACCTGTAGTTAGTCAGTAGGGTCAAGGCTTCAAGGTATGCCTCTTCCCAGGGCAGGCAAATATCTGGGTTAAGCTGGCGTGCTGGGAACTGGGTCAGGTCTGGCTCGTGCCAAGACGGCGCTCAGCGCCGAGCAGGACACAAGGTCGGCAGGTCCTGCTGTGCAGCTGCAGGGTGCAGGAACAGCGGGCTGCACTGCGCTTGTCAGGGTAGGAGATCAGGCTGGCTCGCACACATGGGTGTTTGTGCTTCTCTCCATGCTGAGGGTCCTTGGTGTGGGATCCTTCTGCACTGCAAGGCTGAGACAGCAGTCGAGGAACCTGACAAAGACCGAAAAATGAACTGCTGCAAGGAAACTCGTGCATTCTGATCCGTGTCCACCTTTGCGATGTTTCAGTAAAGAGCCAATCTACCAGCCGTATGCCATTGTTTTGAAGAAAAAAGCAGAAATTACCAAAACCATGATAATGAGTAATATGCTAATTTGTGTCCTAGGCAGAGTGCCAGGGATGCTCTCTGTGGCATGGGTTAAGCATGCTGTATTGCTGATTTCCACTCGAAATTGCAGCAAGGCAAACTTTACTTTTTCTGTATTTTGCAGCACCTGAAATGTTTAACTCCACAAAACCCACCAGCTATTCCTTCGCTGTGGACTGGTGGTCATTGGGAATCACTGCCTACGAGCTGCTCAGGACCCGGGTACTGTGCGCGCGGCTCCTGTCCCTGTCTGTTTGTCTCTTTCCTTAAACACTCTGTTGGAAATGTTAATGCTTTTTAACAGGGATGAAAGGGCCAAGCCAAATTCAAGGATAATAATTGGATAATAATTCAAGGATAATAAATCAATAACCATTAAAGAATGGTTATTACAGTACAGGAAGCAGAAACCACATCTTCTTAAGGTTTCTTGTGATCACACCTAGGAGCTCAGAGAAACTGTCGCAAAACAGAACAGTGTGTTGTGACAGTTGCCCGCTGTGCCCAAGGGCTTCTGGGTTGGTGTAAGCTGGGCAACACAAACGAGCAACACCTCCTGCAGTTTGGGCTGCAATATAATTTACTTTGAGCTCCCATTCCGCAAAGAAAAAAAGAAAACCTGAAAAAAAATCTTGTTGCTGTTGTAATAAGACTGAGCACTTTGAGCAAAAGCAAACTGCAATGTGTAAATTATTAATAAAGCACAATGCCTGTCTCTCATGTCAGTGTTCTACTGCTCAGGTAAGGTTGGGGGCCTTGTAGACAGACGATTATATTAGTGCTTTGGAACTGTTGTGTAAAACAAGTGGGACAAAATTATTTAAATTACATTCTTTTAAGCAAAAGGTTGTTTAAAGTCTTGCGAGGCTAGGAAACTTCTTTCAGTATGAGTATGCAAAACATGTTTTTAAGAAACTCTATCATCAGTCTTTGCAGAATGACTAAACATGTTTTGATTAATATATTTTAAAGAACAGATTTTCAAATGAATTTGACTATTTCAAATTGTGAGTGATCAAGTTAGTACGCATTAAGGGAACATGGTTGTCTGATCTGTTGGGTAATTGAAGCCATGTGCTCCCTGTAAACATATTAATATAATATTTGAGTTTTCCATTTGCAATGTTACATGAATTGCAGGACTGGTCATCATGTTGACTTTTGACTTGATGGAAATATTTCCAAAGATGGGAGCAGAAATGCTGTTAGGTATTCAAAGCTGATGGCACAGCCGTGATTAAAATGGTGGCACCAGTGGTGGTTGCTGCATGTGGGAAGTGAAGGGAGACCTTGAGGTCCATCTAGTGTCAGTACCTGTTAAGCACAATGCACCTGATTTGATCTCACAATTTATAGATTTTGGTTTTTATAAATGTACTTTTAGCACTCTCACCCCCCCTCAAATATGTAAAAATCTGGGAATCAAAAATCTTTCAAAATGGAAACCACCATCATAAATCTCTTTCACAGTAAGGCAGTAGTATTGTTGTAGCTCAACATTAAATGTGGAGGTGACTTTACCTGCATGGTAACTCGGGCTGTACATTGCCCATCATTTTAGATTGAGTTCCCCAGGTGCTCAGCTGGTTTTGTTTTTGCCTCCTATCTGTCATGCTGTTTAAATATCTAGTTATTATCATTGTTCTTGCTGGCATTATTCTTTTGGTTATTTCAACTGAGCTACAATCACACAGGGAGAGACTTTCAATGGGAGGCTTGGGGAATGTACACAGAGATTTTGTTCGGAGCTCCTTTGCTCTAAAAAGATTTCCCAAGGGGTCTGAAAAAATAGATAAATTAAAATGCTTTCCTTGTGGCACTTTTCACAGAGGCCGTATCATATTCGCTCCAACACTTCCACAAATGAAATCGCTCATGTGTTCAAGACGGCTACAGTGATGTACCCTGCTACTTGGTCCACAGACATGGTGTCGCTAATCAAAAAGGTGAGGGCAGCTGTGGAAGCGGATGGCTTCGGGGCTGGGATGTCTTGTATCTGGGTGCCTGCTGAAAGCAGCCGAGTCCTTCCATCATGCTTGTGGCCTTTGCAGTAAATTGTGGGGACTGATTGCCAATTGTGTCCAGACCCAGTGTTTGTGACCTTCAGATGGTACCGTATGATAAATAGCCAGCTTTTAATGTTGTAGCTGCACTAATGTAATAAACAGCTAGCACTGCTGCATCCTGGACTGATGGGGATGAAGTTTGTGGTGGCAAGCACGGCTGCTGCTAATGCATCTCTTTTAAGGACACATGCAGTCTTTGCTTCCAGAGTTTCTCCTGTAACTTTGTCTCTCTGGAATGATGTAATTTAAAAGTAGATATTAATATATGTGTCAATAAATTGCACAAAAAAAATGCATAATTTTTTTCTTAAAAAACATTTTTCCTGATAATGAAAAGATCTGCAAGAAGTGCTGATACTATGGAAATCCTTTGATGCAATGTGGTTTATGCAGCACGGTAATTATTTTTTAATAAAACTGTTACCAAATTTGCTTAAAAATCATTACTTAAAATTAAATGGAACTGATATTCCATTAAGACTAACAGTAATATAGGGATATTTACTGCAGATGTCCTCTGTGTTGTTATTTTGGAAGTTTTTCCCTGGACCATGACATGTCACAAGCCATACAGGCTCTCTTCCGAATAAATAATGCAAAGTCACAATTATTTAAATTTCCAAGTGCCCCTTCGCATCTAGTTTAACAGCCATGTGTGTTATATATGAGGCCAACTGTGGTTCTGTCTTGGCCAAACTTCTCCTGTGAATTTTTTTATTTATTAACATTCAAGGCAAATTATCATTCGTGGCAGAGCCACATCACTCACGTTAAGACCGGAGCACAGAGCTCTGCAGAAGGAAATGAATTGTGAGGGATGTCTCTGTGTACCGCACGCTCTGCACAGCCCTCGCTGCCCACACCCAGCTGCACGCCAGCACGAGACGAGGGGCTGATGGGGGTCACCTCATCTACCCGTTTCTGGAGGTTTTGGATTGTCTCTTTTCCTGCTAGATTTTCGCAGTGCCTACTATCAGGAGTTTATGCAGTGTTGAATCCTTGAACTTCAGAGGCAAACCTCAGTCATTTCCTTCCACGCAAGTAATTCCTACAGCAATGTTAAAAAAAATCCTGAAAATAAGCAGCGTGAATCCATTATTTCACACTGGAATTACACTTATGAATATTCCATTACTAGCGTGAGAAAATAGGGGAAGTTTTACTGATACGGTATTAAATTTGGAACACAAAGGCATGAATTTAACTCCCCATTCTGAAACAAGCAGTTATTTTTAACCTTGGACAAATTGTTTAATGTCACTGACGCCTCATCGCCTGCTCCTCACATGGGGGTAAAAGCTGTTCATAAAAATGAGAATAAATAGAAGTAAAGATCGTGAACCTCTGGCGGGTGAGGGGAATCTGAGCCAGAGCAACAGAAAAGACACGCCGCTTGAAGTGCCGGTGCCATGCAGGGTGCCACCTGCGTGCCCGGAGCCCTGTTCCGCGGGGTGTCCTCTGACCCGCGGGGACGGCGGGTGGCACAGGAGCGGGCAGCTGGCTCAGTGCTGCGCTCAGCAGGGCGTCCTCACGACACCTCCCTGAGCCCTGTGATGGAGACAGGCGGCGGCGGCCCCAGCGGCTGCTCCCTGCCACAGGGTGAGGCATGGCCGACCCTGTGGTCCAGCCCAAACTGGAAACCTGCCTCGGCCTTGCACTTAGCAATGACAGACAAAGCTGCTCTGGAGCTCCATCCCCAGGGCCTCTGTAACTGCGTGCCATCACCGCAGCCCTCAGCAGTTCCCCGGCTCCCTCTGACAGTCCCACTTGCCACAGGCAAACCCAGCTCCTTCTCAAAAAGCAGCTGCTGACAGGTGCACGCTCAAAAGTCCGACTATTTTCCCTGCCCCAGCTGTTACCTGGTGTAACTCTGCCACAGATACCTCAGTATGAACCTAATCTCCGATTTCTCACCTCAGGGTCTCACCTTCTCACCTCTTCCATTTAACTCACTGCAGTTGCTTGAGCTGAACCCCGAGAAGCGGTTTTCTCAGCTGAAAGATATCCAGGACTTTCCCTATCTGTCAGATGTGAACTGGGATGCTGTTCTCCAGAAAAGGATAATGCCAGAATTCGTTCCCACAGTAAGGCAATTTTAATTGAAACGGTTCTCCGTGTGCCCAAGCCTTAGACACTGCAGCCTGCCCTCACACCTGGCACCAGATCATGGGAAGTTCTTACAAATTTCCACAACATCAGATACTGTAAGGTACAGGGGAAAAGAGAGGCAAGGACAAAATTTTCACTTTCCTGTGGGTGTACTAAAGAGTAATGGGGGATGACTACAAAGTGTGGGTACCCCAAAATTGATCTGCTCTGTTTATAATATTCCCAGAATTTTTGAATGCAGAACTGGTCTTACACGCTCTGGACTGTCCACGGAATGCTAGGTAAAGCACATGCTGACAGTGCTTGTGAGCTGTCCTGTGCTGAACTGCCGTTCTTAGCAGCCCTGCTTAGGACTAGCTCTTCAAATGCAAAAAAACAATGAACAGACATAGTCTTGTTAGCAGCCTGGAGATCACCCGCCATTTTATGATAATTGTTTCTTCCTGTAATCACTCTCCCTAACAAGCCCATTGTTCATAGTAAAATAACAAATACAATCGATTAGTGTTTCTGATGCTTTTTTAATTGGATTAAAGCAGCACAGAAGTAACATAACCCTTATGGAAAGTAATCCAAGGACTGTTGTGTGCAGTGTTACTCTGACTGTTTTTCAGCCAAACAAAAGTTGGGCTAAACTATGAATATTTGCTGATTGTATGTATTTTCCCCCTCTGTTGGTGGTTTTCTCTGCGGTGGGTGTACACATATTGCTTTAAAAACAGTTTTGCAGGCCGCTGTGCTCCTCCCAACAGAGGCACAGCCCAGCCGAGACACCTCACTGTCACTTCAAAGCAGCCAAAGGGCTGAGTAGAAGCAGTGAGCACAAAAAGAGCAATTGCCACACCTTGACAACGTCCCCTGGCTGAGGGAAATGGTAAATATGTAAGAAGTACAGGAGGTGTTCTGGCTATATGCACAGTTGTAATTAGTTTATTTTTGACAAAATTCAGCTCCCGGATGCAGTCCAATTTATGAGAGACTCTTCAAGACAGGCTCTGATCATTTAAGGCCACCTCTCTCTCTCCCCCCTCCAGAAAGGCAGACTGAACTGTGACCCAACCTTTGAACTGGAAGAAATGATCCTAGAATCCAAACCTCTTCACAAGAAAAAAAAACGCTTGGCTAAGAAGGAGAAAGATACTAGCAAAAGCAATTCCTCCCAGGTGAGAGCAAGCAGGTACAAGTTTGTGGTCAAGGAATTCTCTCATTTTCCAAGAAAGCTGATTGCCATCTAGCGAGACCACAGCAAACTGCTTAAACAGACCATTTTTTTCCCTTGTGATCATCTTTATTCCCAAGACTCTTCCACATCTTCCCTTTGGTGGAAGGAGCATGTATATGCACTGCTTTTGTATGAGGAGAGTCTTAATGCCATTTTTCCCCACTGCAATGCTAAAGATGCTTTATACCTAAAGTTACCTCTATATGTCCTTGAAATTGTCCTTGTAATGTCTTTGTCAGCTGTGAATTTATTCCCCATCTCCTTATTTTTCTATTTGAATGTGAAAGGCCTGCCATCTTCAAAAGCACCTAGAGATGCTCCAGAGGGACTTCATTGTTTTCAACAGAGAAAAGTAAGTACTGATACAAAGGCAGCATAAGAGACTCTATCCCTTGTCAAAGCCTTTGATAGACTGGGGTTTTGGGCCATCTTGGCAAACACTGCAGGTGGGGGCTTAGGAGCTTACTCACGAGGCAGTTGAGGAGAGCAGGTATTGGTGAATGCCGGTTGATCTGTCATCTGCTGGGGGACTGACATAGCATTTCTCTTCTTGAGGTGGAGGGCTGGGCCCACAGCCACAAACTGCACTAATTGCCCCATTTGTGCAGGCAGACTGTTACCGCTGGGGCCCAGTGCTGCGGGGGTTCAGCGCTGCAGGGACTTGGTGCTGCGGGGGCCCGGAGTTGCAGGGGCTCAGCGCAGCCCCTGCAGGGCGAGGCACGGTTCATGCCAGGGAACGGGATGCTCCCAGGCGGCTGCACCACTGTGTGGGCCTTGGCACTGCCTGGGCTTTCCCTCACAGCTCGACCGTCCCTTTCTCTCCCTAAGGGTGAGGCACCACCACGACATCCAGACCGTAACACTGGCAAAAAACAGAGGCGCATACAACGAGGACAACCAGAACAACAGCCTCTGAGAGCAGCACAGCCCCTGCTGGAGCTTTGCTTCTGGGGCCAGCGCACACCCACCCGCACACCTTCACAACGCTGGGCTATTGGACTCGTCCACGACTGCCGGGACACTGCTAATAGCTCAGAGCAGGGCGGCTGGGCAGGAGCTGGGGCACCTGCTGCCCCTGCCTTCCACCCCAGAGCCAGTGGATCCTGGCTGTGGGGGGAGAGGCTGTGGGTGCTGCCTCCACAATTTGCCACGCTCAGTTAGATGCTATTATTTTGCCTTTCTTGGTGGCAGGAATGCGACTGTGTGAAAATGGATGAGACACTCGGTACTGACCCTTTCGGCTTGGCTAGCCAGCACCACCGCTGCCTGCCAGGCGACTGCCGGCAGCGTAACCACAGGGTTGAGTGTGCATTGTTTGTAGAGGTGTCACTGCTAGCATCAGTCTTGGTGGTAGATCCGTGACAGCAGCATGCATCCAGGCTCTGTGGAGGTTGGGACTCCTGAATGGGCTCACAGCTGATGGCTCCAGCTGGAAGAGCCTGCTGTCAGCTGTAGGGTCTCCACCAGCGCACAGAGACAAAGGTGGCCTTTTCTTACAGATGCCTCCTGTGAACATCCCATGAGTGTGGGTACGGAGGGCTGGAAGTGGCGATCATCTCCTTCCTTAGCTGGAAGGTTTCCTCCTCTCTCCGTGCTGGTTCCTGTACCCATTTCTCACAGCATGGAGCTAGCTGGTGGGTGGTCAGAGCGTGCAGACAGATGTGGAAACGAAGAGATAACAACCAGGCCCTGGCAAATAAACAGCATCCAGATGCTTTTCCAGGACACCCTGAAAAACCCATTCATCATTACATTAAACTGCTGCAACTCACTCGATCTGATATGGTTTGGCTTCTGACACCAGCGGTAACTTTGAATGTGCATTTTTAATCTCTCTGCCATTGAAATCACAGTTGATATAAGCAGTTACTGTTTGCAGGAACAGCTGTACTCCTGGTGCAGTCTTTGCCAAGTCTGAGATTAGCCAAAGCACTTCTATTATGGTAATGCTGGGACTGATGCTTTTTTTTAAATGCATTGGCAGACCTGAGGTTTCACCTCCTTACTTGACATTTTTTCTATTCTCAGCAATACAACAAATGTCTGATGAGCCATTTGCCTCTCATTTACCCAAAGGTGTTCTTTGTATCCCCTGTGCCTTCCTATATCTCTCTGGCTAAATCTGATCAACTCAAAAGAAAATCTGAATAAAACAACAGGAAATGAAAGGCTCCTTCCCAGATGATCAAAAGTCAATATTACTTCTGAGATCACTTGCATAGCAAGGCAGAATGGGTGTTCCTTCTGCCTAGAGCCCACTATGACTTTAATGGACTTGGTTTAAACCTGCTTTTCCCCTGGCTGAAGACTTTCAGACACCCTCTGCCTATGGAGCTGTAGATTTAGTCCATTACTGACACAGAGTGTGTGCAGCAGACTTCCCAATGGTCTTCACAGCTGCTTCTGATAGACTGACACATGAATAATCCCTCTCCTGTTGATCTGATGATGGCTGTCTGGTTTGCTTTGTGAAATGCATGGTTTATGCATGTACACAGGCAAGCGACCATTCCTGTGAGTGCTGGGAGAGGAGCATCTCCATTCCCCGAGCAAGCCTGAATCCAAGGCAGGGGATTGCCCATCAGAGCAACTCACCAGAATATCCCGTCTGCCCGTTCTGCCCCTGCAGTGGCACTAGTGGGCATCCCAGCACTGAGCAGTTCAGTCATGGCTCACATCTAAAAATAAGGTTTAGATAGGTGTCTTCCACTTTCTGGACTCTTCTCCAACAGTGGTGGTGGTGGGGCTGTCCCACCATCAGCTGCTTCTAGCTAGCGTATGACCTCGCTTTGCCTTCAGACTTGTAATTCCCAGAGCACCTGCAGCATTTTCCATTGATCCTCTGTCCTTTGTCCACCAGGTCTGGGGGGGGGTCTGGGGCCAGGCACCGTCAAGAGGGACCATGCTGACAGTTGTACCTGTCCCCCATTCAGCACACAGCTACAATCACCTTGCTCTGGTGTGGGTAGTAAAGAGCTTCATACACCATAAATGTGTTTGTCTGGGGCCCCAGACAAGGAAACTAGCCCTGCTCGTTGCTGGGGAAAAATCTGTTGCTGCATAAATACCGTTGTACTGGCTGATGAAAAAAAAAAAAAAAGGGAAAAAAGCCCAAACAAACCAAAACACAAAACAAACCACACTCGAGAACTTAAATGGTAAGAACATCACATCTTTAAAAAATTCCCCAAAGACTTCTAAAACTGTATCTCCTTTCCCCAATTCCTCTGTAAACAGAGACATTCTCAGCTTAATCACTACCAGGCAACAGGGAAAAATCTTTAATTACTTGATAGCAGGACTTCACAAAACTTCTAAGTATGAACAGCCTTCCCCACCCCTGGCACAACTATTCTGGCATGACCCCTTAAGGACTGCTGCATGGACAACTTGTCCTGTCTGAATTGCAGGCATGTAAAATAAATATTTCAAGGTCAAATACTTAAGAAAGAAATAAAAAAGTATATTTATTTAGCACAGCCTAAATTGACACTTAATTTTTGTAATATTTAAAAAACAATCAAGTTTTTTTTTTTGCATGCTTTGCAAGCTTTAGAAGGCCGTGACCCTCAGTTTGATAAACATTGCTTGATAGCAAGAGAGCATTAACTCACAGGTGCCCACAGAAAACAGCCTCCAAGCCAGCCCCAGTCGGGAAGACCCAAACACCATGCCCAGGCAGTGCCACGCGGAGCTGGTCTTTGTCACCACACAGATGACAGGCGCAGCTCTCGCCAGGCGTTAACAGCCTGTGATGGCCAGGTCAGGCCACAGACAGACGGACAAACTGAACAGGCTTTTACAAACACTTGCAACATGCTGTTTTGCCAATACCTTTGCTTTTGTCTGAGAAGCTACACCAATACCCTGACACCTACAGCAGCAAGCACCACATGGTTTCCATCTGAGAGCCTGTCTCTGCACTGTAGCTCCTCCAGCTCAAACACAGCCCAAAGCCCCTCCTGGAGCTCTGCTGCCCAGCTCGCCTATGGGGCACAGCTTCGCACCACCCCTGCCCAGGAGCAGCAGCCCAAGGAAGAAAAAAGCCAACCAGCAACACAAGTTGTTTGAAGGAACAACTTTTTTCTTTTTAATAAAGTGTACAAAGTAGTAAAACTCCTTACATGAGGTGCTGTGACAGCTGTTACAGAGATGATTCGGGCTCCCCATGGGCCTCGTGGTGAAACGCCAATGAGCGTTGGGTGGAAATGAAGGACATGAACACGACACAGACCCGCCTGCCCCTACCAGCTCCCGTGAACCTGCCCTCCCCGTCCCACACCATGCCTCCGGCCGGCCCCCACCACTTCACCTGCCTGGCTGGTTCGCCCATGCTGGGACGTTCCTGCTGTCACACACCACGGCATCCCACACGCGTTCAATACGAATAACACACTGAACCGAGCAACCTGTCTGAGCGGCATGCATACAGAAAGGAAGAGTAAAAACACAATCCGACTGAAACCACAACAACAACAACAGAATTTTAAAGCTATGCATAAAACAAAATGAAGCAGTATCTTTAAAGCTAGGTAGCAAGTAGCATTTGTGAAACATAAGGCTTGAGGCTTATTGATTCTTCAGCACAGGTTTATTTGCTTTTCCTTCTTAAACACCAATGTACCATTTTTCTTCCTTCGCTTGAACAGGGATTTTGTTTCCTTCTCGGCAGGGACATTTAACTCAGGGAGGTTATGTTGGAGCGGCCTCCCGGGGGTGCGACAATGCGCTTGCTCGCTGAGCGAACACCGTCATCAATCTGGGTACCTGGGAGAGGACAAGAAAGCACAATGGGAAGGGGGAAAGCAAAGTTAAGAGCATTTTCTTCACAGAAAAGAAGTACTCAGGCAGCCTGGGGTCTTGCTGAAGGACCTCCTGAGGCTGTCTAAAGCAACCTGCTCCCTTCTCCAACTCCAGTAGCGACCTTGAGACCAGCAGACACTTGAATGTCTCTGTAGACACTGGTCTGTGAACAGACCCACGCAGCAAAAGCGGGGTCCGATGCTGTGCTGGCACCTCCATGGCCACAGTCTGCCTTTTTTCTATTGCAAGGTGCAGCAGATGGGAGGGCCAGCTCCTGCCATGTCCTTTAAGGGACACAAGGGTCTTGCCCTGCCATGCTCCACTCTTGTGCTCAGCTTACCCCAGGCCATCTCCCAGCTGCCACCCGCCCCAGGACAGGGGCTGGGACAGCGTGGCCAGTGGCTCTGCGCAATCCCAGCACAGCCGCCGTATGTGTTCACCTGACAGGCTGAATCCAGACTGATGGAGGTTCCTGACAGGGGGTGTCTGCCGTGTGGGGGACCCCCTGGTTGACCCCGCAGGGGTGCCCCCCTTGGGGGTGGTGGTCAGGTCAAACACAGGTCCGTCATACATGCCCCGGGGCACAGCATGCATCTCTGCCATCTGTCACCAGAAAAAAAAAGAGGACAGTGACACTTCTCTGCTCCCAGGGAGCATCCTGCCATGGCAGCATCATGCTCCAGTGATCCTTGGCTCCCCAGACCCACTGCAGAGGCAATTCACACTGCCAGCCCTTTGCGCCTCCATCCTGCATGCCTGACATCTCCCTGCAGTGTTGAGGCCTGGTGCAGCCCCACCACCCACCTCCTGTATGACAACCTCCCCTCTCTCTCACCCTGCAAAGTGTGCAGGTGCAACAGGCAATCCCTCAGCATGGGCTTATGCTGCATGGATGGGGAAGGAGAAGGACGTTTTGCCCAGTCTGTTTTTAACTCAGCGCTTCTCTCCAGACTCCTGCTGCAGCAGGACAGCAACAAGGGCAGGCATCACCCACTGCTGACCCAGCCAAGCATCTGCCTCCAGTGGTGGCACACCATCAACACTAAGGTCAAAGCGCTCTACCCGAGCCTTAACTATTCCAACTGTAGGTTCAACATACATGAGTTTGCAGCACTGTTTACGGGGTCCAGCAAGAACAGCAGAGGAAAAACAATCAGTTAATAGGGAAAAGGGCAATTAGGGCTAATAGTGTTCCAACTCTTTTCCCGGCATCTCTGCCTTCTCACCTTCCTCCTGGCTTTGATGCGTTTGTAGACATAGTCAGAGAAAGGGCTGCTGGGCAGGAAGCGTCCCGTCCCCTGGGTCACATGCAGGTTGCCATCCTCCAGCATGATCTTCCCCTGGCATATGACAACCAGCGGGGCCCCACGGAGCTCCATCCCTTCAAAGATGTTGTATTCAGCTGCCTGCGGCAACCAGGGGATGATGGTCAGGAGGGACATGAGCACAGCCTGCCCACTCAGGGCTGTTTAGTCCCCACACCTCGTTGCTGATGTCACCAGTGCAGGGAGAAGACACCTGTAACAGCCTTGCCTGCCCCAGAGGCCTCCTTTAGTTCACTAGGCCATCACACTAAGAATCCACCAGAGGTCCCAACAAGGATATGCTGCTTTGGAGCTCAGCGTGAGCAAGGACTCCAACAGCAGACGAGGGCAGGACCTAGGCTTGAGGTAAGGCATGAACAAAGCATGCTGGCAAAGCCAGGAAAAATTTGCACCTGAAGAGGAACCCAGATAAGGAGAAATGCACATTACACCTGCGTGGGACAGGCTCAGAAGAAGAGCAACACAGCAGAGTGAGAAAAGCCCCATGTGCAGAGCTCAGGGCTCACAGACATCCTACCCCAGTCACAGCTGGCATCACCCAGAGGCTGGACTCAGTCCCTCCTCCTCAGAGCCCAGCCCAGCAGGGCAGTGCCAAGCTCCCAGCAGCCAGGTAGCCTTTATACAATGCTACTCGCACCTCACCCTCCAGCATTCCCACAGACAAGCAGAAGGCTTACAGATTGATGGGTTTTTGCCGTGACAATCTTCACTGCATCAGGATCCCATATAACCAGATCACTGTCCGAGCCCACTGCTATTCTCCCCTTCCGTGGGTACAGGTTGAAGATTTTTGCAGCATTAGTGCTCGTCACAGCCACAAACTGGTTTTCATCCATTTTTCCTGTGGCCTGCTCAGACACAAAGAGAACTAAGTGCTCTTTCAGGGAAAGGGAGAGTAAGTGCTCCAGGAAGCACCAGACTCACTCCCACACAAGCCACTGGCTGGCTGGGCCCAGACCACTGCAGCCGATCTTACTATTGGCACCAGACCAAAAACCAGGGGCATAGTCACAGCTGCCTCTCCTGCTCTGGCTTGTTTTGACTCTCAAAGTCAGAGAGGAGACAAGCAGCTGGATCCCCGGCTCTGCGGGGGTGAGAACACAAGTATCTGAGGTGCCCGTCAACCCCGGCACGACTCTTACCACTGCCTTGTCCCAGATGACAGACATCCGTTCCTCTATGCCGTTGGTCCCTTCTGGGATTGCCGTGAAGTTGTCTTTTCCAACTGCTTTCTGTGCAGTGCTGAACGTACAGTGGGCACTTCCCGAAACCTGCAGGTCACCACTGAGGGGTGGTGGTAACAAAAGCATCATCAGCTGTTTCACGGTCAGACAACCGCAGGGATGCAAGGGACATGGATCTCCTCTGGGCACGGGCAGCCTCTGGCTCAGATCTGTTTTATTCTGCACCCCAGTTTCTACAGCCCCTCAGTCTGAAGACTTCCACCCGACTCAGCCCCCGCAGCGGCCACATCACCTGGGGTCACAGAAGCAAGAGAGCTCCGCCATACCGCGCTGCGTGCCTGGGGCACGGACAGCATCCTGCACACAAGAGCCAACAGCTCAGCTCCTGGGGAAAACACCCTGGGGAACAGGGTGCCCTTTGTGTCAAACCAAAAGATGTTCTTCCGTATGAGACTCCAACATTTGCACTAACACAAAGGGAAAAGACATCTCAGGTCTGTTTGGGAGAGCAGCCTTTCTGCCATACAGGGTAGGAAAAGGCCTCTCTGCTCGAGGACTGTCCCCCACAGCCAACCCTTTTGTTGTGGAACTGCCAACTCCTGCACCCTGAGGGGCAAGTGCAGCCCTCCCCTGCCCCACAGGAAGCCTGCTGTGGGCAGGCATCACCCCTGTCTCTGGGAGAGGGGACGTGGTAGCAGGAGCGGGTTTATGTGGGGCTGAGCCTGTGGACTGCCCACCACTTGCACTGCCAAACTTCCCCAGCGAGGAAAGCACCTCAGCCTGGCTCCAGGGCTCTGGCCTGAGACATTTTGTGTGGCAGGAGCTCACCAAAGGCTCCTCTCAGCCCCACATGGACTCTTGCCGCATGAGCTGCAGCCAGAGAAGCAGCCAGCAGCACAGACCAAGAAGGTGTGTTTGCAAGTGCAGGCTGTCCCAAGCTGCAGCCTCTTGCCCAAGCTACAGCATCTCTGCCACAGAAGCAAATGCCCCCATGGCCACATGTAAATCTGACAGTGGGATGAAGAGTCAGCACTCCCCAGAAGCAGCTCTCTCCAGGAGGCCCAGAAAAGCTTCACTGTGTCACTCTACAGCAGTCGCTGCCCAATGCTGTTATCCAGACCCTTCTGCCCAGAAAGGGTCACCGGTTGGATGAGATGCACTGACCCATCCCGCTCCTGACAATGACAGCGGAGGGCAGGAACGGGCAGAGCCAGGGAGCTGCTGACAGGGCAGGGCAGGGCGAGGAGCTGCCCATGGCTCCTTGGAAGTCATCCAGCTGCTGCCGGGTCCCCAGGGAGCAGGGGACAGGCAGCAGTTGGAAAAAGCCATCGCTGCTGGGCAAAAAAGGAAGCAGAACAATGCAGGCCAGCTCCTGGCACTGCCCACATGAGGCAAGTGGCCTCGAGCACCCAGCTCCCAGAATGGCTGCGCCTGAACGCAGGATGGCACAGACACAATGGCTCTGCTCAGGGCTGCGAATCAGCCCTAATCCACTGGTAATCTCCATCTTCCTCTGATAATTTCTGCCATATGTCTGACTGACTGCACAGCCAGAGACTCAGGCTGATGACACAACATGCTTCCTAATCTCCACCAGATTTGTCCCAGCGGAAGAAAACAAGCCGTCCGGCCCAGCTGGAACCTTGCAGCCTCTCCTCCTGCTGAACCCTCACAGAAAGAGGCATGGGAAAGGTGTCAGGACAGACAGCTGTGGGCTGCAGGGACTCAGAAGTGGTCTTGCCTCTCCTTTGAGGTCTGGGGTAAATTTGAAGTGGAAGGGAAGGATTAGAAAGCCAGTTCAGGAGCTGGGCTCCCTTTTCCCTGCCAGTCCCCAAGACCTGCACCTACTTCATACATCCAGACTGAGCAGAGGCACATCTTGGTCATTGACCACAGCAAAATCCAGGGTGAGCTGCACATTCAGACCCCAAATGCACCAGCATCTCTCTTAAGCCAGCCATGACATCTCCACCCTGGCACAACCCAGGTTTATCTTAACATGCCTCTCTGCCAAGACACCTCTAGATGAGCAAGGGATGACTGGTCACTAAGTCAGATGTTTCCAGCATTACCTCAAAGGTCATTTCCATTTACAACCCCCTCAGTGTCAATCATCCCTGGCTAACACAGACCAGCCACCACACGCACAGTTCAGTGTGCAAACACAGGGCGAGAGGGGCGTGCAATTCGCACGTGGCGTGTGGACAGGGCCAGCAATGAGCTCTGTGTCCCTAGCTGCTGCGCGTGCCTTGCCAGTGAGAGGATAGAATATAACNTCACTCACCTAGCCAGGAGGGAGTTGATGTAGTCAGGGGTTGTTGGGTCTGGGCTCAGAGGTGGAGACACCACAAATGCTGCAGCCTTGGCCCAGTTCTTGCTCCAGTAATGTGTTCCGTCAGTCCCGAGACTGGCCGTGATCGGCTCACCAAACACTACGTTGCCTGGAAAGAGGGACAGAAAGGATGCTGTTTTGATGGAGCCTGGAGGCATTCTCTGTTCTGCAGCACTACCAACAGCCTGCCATGCCCAGAGGACACCCAGACCCATGTCAGGCTGTCCCACACTGCCTGCTTGGACCTCAGGTGCTGGGGCACGCAGGATGGACAGCAAGGCTCACATTGGTGTCAGGGGCAAGCCCTGCCTGCCATCACCGTAGGGCCCTCCCACTCAAGGGCACAGATCCTGCTGGTGCAGCAAGCCTGGTGGGAGCATGGCACAGGAAGGCACAGCTGCAGAGCTGTGTTCTCCAGAAGACACGAAAGAGAGACAAACGATGCTGGCGACCTGGCCTCCTGCCCCGGCAGATGGCTGCTTCCCAGCCTGCCCTGCCCCCTTGGCCATGCTCCTGAGAAGCAAGACCCCAGCCCCCTCCTGCAAGCACTGGTGTCCCCATGCTGTAGCGGGGGACATTTCATCCTGCTGACTTTCAGCCCAAGAGCGACAGCCACATCTCAGAGCTAACTGGCAGCACAGGCATACATGGCAGGGGTCAGGCAATTTGATACAACATGACAAGGCACAATGCAGCAGGCACACCACAACGCAGCCTGACACTGAACCCACGCCATGCCAATGACCAAGCCTCTCACAGTGTCCTTCATTGTCATCTCCTGTACATTCTTCCTCCTTTATCCCTTGTAAATATTTACCATGTGCCACCAAAGAGCTGGCAGGTTCATCCCCCTCTCCTGTTCTCCACTCACCTTCTGGTGCCCAACTCCAGGGACAGGCCAGGGGAGGGAGCAGCAGCTGGTGACCAAGGGCTTTTTGAGGAGCAGGGCTTGTCATGCTGATAAACTATGATGGGGACTGAGAAATTGTGCTTTTCTTTCCAAACACGCTCTACAGCCTGGGCAAGTGCTTTTGGGAGACAATCGTTGTTATGTCCCACAGTTACCAACGCCACCAAGACCCTCTCTACAAATGCATTTTCTACATTCCCCCACTGCCCCCTGCCTTTTTAGAGGCTCACTGAACACGGCTGTGGACGTGCACACACGCGTCTAGGAAGCTCCTGTGCTCCAGTACCTGTGACAAATAGAGCCACCTGAAAAGGCACCCAGACACCCCCAAGGGGCAAGCACTTCAAAGGGAGGCTGGGGCTATATGCAGCAGCTCAAATCACTTGCACATGGATCGGACAAGCCTCCCTCAGAGCGCCCTTCAGAGTGGCAGACAAACTTCAGTGTTTAAAGCACTGCTCCTACCTGTGACCCACATGTTGATGTTACCCGATGTGACAACAGGAGGTGGCTCCATGTGGCCTGGGTGCAGTGTCCCTGTGCCCTTCTCCAGTCAGGTACGTCCCTGAACTAACTGCACCCCAGCAGAAGGGGAAGCACCGGACTGCACTTGAGGCACAGCGGTGGTCTTGGCAAAACAACCATGAGGACATGGGGAGCACTGAATCCAGCTGTCCAGGATCCCAGTGGCAAAGGCAAGGCTGTGTGAAGCAGCAGCTGCTACTCACCTTTTTTTCTGGCTTGCGAGATGAGGTCAGCAGCACTTTTGCTCATCACTTTAGTCACATAGAGAGGACAGTTGGTGTGGCTGGCAATAGTGATGGCCCGGAAGACAGCTTCTGCTTCCAGCTGGAAAAGAGAGCAACGCACAGTTGCAGAGGAGCACTAGGTGGGCAGGGAAGAGCCCCTGCTTCTCTCAGTGCACCACGGATTGCTGCTGACAACCTGTGCCCTCGCTCTTACCCTTGACTCCCAGAGGGCAGGTTAATCAGGGAGACCTGGCTGAGGAGGTTCACTCTCCCTTGGGCCCGGCCCGACACCCAGGCTACAGCCATAGGATGCTTCAGCAGGGGAACACTGCCTGGACCATGCTCAGGAGCCAGCACAGAGCTGCATCTGCTGTTTTTTCCACTTGCTGGTTCCAGCAATCCTGACAGCCAGAGAAGCCCAGGGACTGCTGCCTGTGCCTGACAGCACAGCTCATAGGCTGATGCCAGGCAGCAAAAGGGTCTGCCCCTTCAAACCACTCGCTGCTCCAGGCTCTCCTGCAGCTGCATTTGGTTTAACCAAATGTCACTGTTGTGGTTTAACCCCAGCTGGCAGCTAGGCCCCACAGAGCCACTCACTCACTCCCCCCTGGTGGGATGGGGGAAACAATCAGAAGGGTGAAAGTGAGAAAACTCGTGGGTTGAGATAAAGACAGTTTAATAGGTAAACCAAAAGCCACGCACACAAGCAAAGTAAAACAAGGAATTCATTCACTACTTCCCATCGGCAGGTGGCTCTTCAGCCATCTCCAGGAGAGCAGGGCTCCATCACACATAACGGTTACTTGGGAAGACAAACGCCATCACTCCAAATGTCCCCCCTTCCTCCTTCTTCCCCCAGCTTTATATGCTGAGCATGACGTTATATGGTATGGAATATCCCTTGGGTCAGTTGGGGTCAGCTGTCCCAGCTGTGTCCCCTCCCAACTCCTTGTGCCCCCCAGCCTGCTCGCTGCTGGGGTGGGGTGAGAAGCAGAAAAGGCCTTGACTCTGTGTAAGCACTGCTCAGCCACAACTAAGACATCCCTGAATTATCAACAGTTTTCAGCACAAATCCAAAACATAGCCCCATACTAGCTACTATGAAGAAAATTAACTCTACCCCAGCCAAAACCATCACAGTCACCCTGCCTGTGGCTGGGGTGCAACAAGCTATGCGCTGGCAGGCTGTTCGCATCAGGGTCTGGCTGTCCCGTGACGCAGCTGCTGCTTGTCCCAGCCTGCTGACACCCACCCAGAGTTTCACTGTCCTGCTGTTAGCAGAAGGTGGATTTCCATCACGAGAGTTATCTTTGGACTATTACATCAGCCCGTGCTCAGACTGAGCTCAACCCCAGAGTTTCTCCAAATGTTTGCTCTACAGTTTGGCTTCAAGCTTTGGCATGAGAAAGTTCAAAACAGAAGCCTTAAAAAGACAATGTACCAATCAGCTAGCTCCCAGGGGAGGCCGGGACTGCCAGCTGCAGGGAATGCAGTAACTGCCTGTGGGCCAGGCAGCTGGCTGTGCAAGCTTAACTTTCCCAGTAGCAGGAGCAGCAGATCATTGCACCCAGAAACACATGCATCCATACACCTCTTGTACTTCTGCAGCCCTATCTGCTGCACAGTGAAAAGAGGTTTCTCTCTTCTGCTTAAAGACTCTTTAAACAAGAAAATATTTTTATCAGTGCACTTATGGACTTGTGTAGTTGACAGGGTTTAACAAGCACACAGGAGCAAACAGAGCCATCACTGAAAACCCTTCACAGCAGATTACAATCTGGAGCAGCAGCATCCTGCCCTACCAAATCATCATCATCTGATACAAGAGCATGTCTTTAAGCCCCACTGGGGTCCCTCCAGGACAGAGCAGACCCAGAGAGCTACGGACCACCCTCCCAATGCTTTGCCATCAACCTACAGGCTTTATGGAGGGTAGCAGGGTCATTTGTGCTCTACCTAATGTTTTTCTAGACAGAGGATGTTCTGGAAGAGGGACACTCTATTTTCAAAGACAATGAGCTCTGTACTTGGCTGAACAGATGGTATCAAGAGCCTTCTTGCACTGTTCTCAGTTGCCTTATGCTTTAATGGCATTTCAAGATCAAACACTCAACAATTTTTTACCGGCTTTGGACAAGAAGAACCACAGTGCTGTCTTATGGTAATAGGACAGTTCTCAAATCCTGGCACAACCACAGCATCCCATAATTGCAGGTTAGCTTGCCAACTAGTGGCAACAGGTCTAGAGCCATAAAAATAAACAGCAGCTTACACACAGAGGAACTCTGATCTACTGTATTTGACATTGAGTCTCTTCCCTGTACAGGAAAATGCTTTACAGTCTCATACTTCAAAGAGAATAAGCACTGTATTACACTAGGCCATATATGTTGTTACAAGCTATAATACAGTCAGCTTCTTACACCAGGCTATATATGCTATTACCAGCCATAATACAGTCAACTTCTTACACTTTCAGTTTAAGCCAATTGATTTTACCTCCAGCAGACCCTGAAGTACAAATCTGTCCCTGTGCTCCCCTGCTCGGCTTTGCTATTGTACCAAATTCCTATTGTTTTTTTTTCATGTGCTGTGGAAAGTTAAAAGCACTTCTCACCAGGGAGCTATCTCAAGAAAACCTATCTAAAATTAGACTCAACTCAGATTAATGGACACAACAGAAAAATACCCTGTGAGCTAAAATTAGAAGTAATCTAATTAGTGTCTTGACAATGGTTTGTAACCAGGAAATTCCCCCTCTCCTTCCCTCCCACTACTTCCACCAATGGCTTTGGCCGTCTGATTTTGAAATGCACTTTAGACCCTAAGCAGACATTAAGCAGGAAGAGGCTGGAGTCTATCTGCTCTCAGACAGACATGAACAGTGAATTTTCAGAGGAGCTAAAACTTGCCATTTGATTCTTCTCAGGCTTCTTACACTTGTGGAGTCACCTATACAAGACAAATGCCCCCAAACCAGCCCCGAATATTGCTACAGCCATACAGATCTTTGTCGATTGATTAATCTCTGGGAGACTCAAGAAGCCTTTGTCTCTGCTAGGAGACTTGAGCAAGACTGAAAAATGCTTGTCACGAATCTGCAGCACTTCTCTCTTTTATGAGCTGACGATGAACAGGACAGTATTGCCTGTGTAAAGAGATACCCATAGATGCATACACACACGATGCTTGCTTAGCCCTACTAAACACACTAAGCCCTACTGTGACTCGTGGGGAAAGCTCTTCAGTGCAGCAAGGCTGGTACCATCCTTTGCATCTTACCTCCTCAGGTCTGCTCAGCACGTGGCCCTCAGGGCCAGTTATTCCCATCTCCAACATCCTGGTTTGTTCCTAGGGCATCAAAAGGACAGAGGGACACATTACAAGACCATGAAACCACCAACCACACAGAAAAGCAGATCCCTTCCGTGTCAAGCCCTTCCCTCAGAAATGCCACCACTCTATGTCCTATGGGACCACTGTGCACAGTGAGAGGCTGCTGCACCCTCAAAGGGTTTGAGAGAGAAAGGGAGGATGGAGAAACAGGAGTGCTTGGAGGGAGCATGGACACCAACTGAAACCTCTTTGATGAAACAAGCACAGTGTGGGGGGAAAAAAGGATACAAAACTCCCCAGCTCCGTGAACAGCACTTGATGTTTACAGTCTCTTTCCAAGGCCCTCCCTGGCTCCCCTTCTGAAAAGCAAGTAGTGGAAATAGAAACTATTGAGAAAACAATCATTAAAGCCAATAAAAAAAATTCTCCTCCCAAGGTTACTCCTGGGTCCCCAGAGCTGTTTAATCATTTGGACATCAGCAAATGCTAAATCCTGTCCTATATCAACTTCTGTAGTAGCTTGTGGTGTCAGGTGTTGATTCCTGTATTAACAGTATCCCAAGTATTTTGCTGTTATAAATAAGGACCATGGATAATTACATGTGCTGCATGTGCTGGCTTGCCCTAGAGATTTCTCTTGTATTCCCGCATTTCAAACATCTCTCTTTGACAGAGGTCAAAGGAAGCATGCAGGGGGACTTCATGGTCTGCCCTGACCAAGGCACTCGGAAATCTTTCCGACCCTTGCACCTTTATCCATGTGCTGTCACTGCCTGTGGCAATGCGCATGTTTGCTCCCACCCAACACCTGCCCTTGACTTGCAGAAACCACGTGCAGTTGCAAAACAGGCAACGGTTTCTCCAAGAAGCATCAGAGTGTGAAGTGAATGCACAGCAGCAGTAATAGCAAGCCTGTAAGCAAGCAGTTCTATGTACTTTTTCTTGTGTCTTGTAGCGTACTGAGCACATTGTGGGCATTAAATAATGCCACCAATGTGTGTCAGGACTGTATAACTCCTGAAACGATAACAGATGTGTTTACAACTGTTAGAGGAGTGTATCAAAGGATGAGGCTGCACAGCAGGTAAGTGCTGCAGGTTACCTCCTCTGACACCTTCTCTGCCACAGTGAAAGTACCAAGCAAAGACTTGACAATACTCTTCTCACATCTTGCTCTTCACCCACCAGAAAGCACTCTCCCACCACCTATAGCATGTCAGAGTCTGAAGTCTGGAGCTCTGTCCACGTCCTATTTCTGTTCAGGCCATGCATCACACCCCTTCCCCTGCAACCTCCTCTCCTATGCTGACCAAACTCTGGAGAAATGCACAGTTGCCAGGACTGCTGAAAATAAAACGGACTGAAATGAGGAACGGAGAGGACAAATCCCCCGCCTTCTTCCTGGGAACTACAACCAGCAGATGACCACAAGCATCACGTATCTGTGCTAACAACACACGGAGCCCCACCCCAGTCTGTGATGTTTCAATCAGTCCCGACAGAAGGAAGCAATTCCCAGGGCTGTGAAGTGCTACCAACTAATAGTTTTGGGGCATTTTGTGGTTCAGCTGGTACTGAAGTAGAGATAAACTCTATCCAAGACAATTCCTCTAACCACTCTTTGTTTTCATGTGAAAGAGCCATCCAATTGTCCACTGCGGCTCTAAAATGTCCAAAGAAAAACTGATTCTTGTAGTTTGAGAGGATGTTCAAAGAACGACCTCTTAGTTCACACTCCAACTCCCAAGAATGAGAGAGACAGGAAAAAACAAGTAGTTGCAGAGCATAACTGAGCAATGTCTTCTCTGTCTTAATGAAAATCAAAACATTTGGACTTTCTCTCATCCAGCATCAATTACAACACAGCGGGCCAACACAGCCTACCCACTTCAACACCAAACCACATCCCTCATAACAATTCCCTTGCAAATCCAGCTCCATTAGCCAGCTGCTTGCTTACAGCAGGGTGAAAATTCCTCTCTTGCCGCAGCACTTTTCAATACACTTTAACTCTCTTAGCTGATTACGTGCAAGACAAAGGTCTCTGCCTCTCCACACTGAAAAAGAGCTGCAGTTGGAGTGAACGTACCATACTTGGTGACCCACTCTGTTCCATTTAGATAATCTGCCTGGGATGGATTTTCAGTCCCCGCATACCAGAAGAGTAGTTAGTTACCTGTGCAATTATATCCCCATTTTCAGCATGAACTTGAGCTACGGCACCCAGCTCTGCCAGGCAGCTGAATATCTCATAAAGCTAAAACAGAGACAAGAAAAAAAGATTACTGAGCAGACAGACTGTCCCAGCCTGTGCACAGCCTTGGCACCCTGCATCGCCCTTCAGCTGAAGGCCCTGGCAGTGGCAGGGCCTGGTGTGGGTGCACCAGGACCAGCTCTAGCCATGCTGGGCAGTGCTCTCCAAAGGCCATGGCCACTGGCAGATGCTCTCAATGATCTCCATGCCAGACCTCTGCCTCCACTGCAGTGCAGGAGGCTGGACAGCCAGTGGCCGGCACACCATGCCTGCAGCCCAGGGGCAGCCCTCTGAAGGCAGCGAGAGCAGAGGAGAGGAGCTGCAAGGCCTGGTTGGGTGCAGTGGGCTGCCTGCTGCCCTGGCCTCCCTGCGCCCAGCACGGCTGCCATCACTGCCGCTGCCCCCTCACATGGACACAACCAAGGCAGCAGCAAAGGGGTTCTCACCTCAGTGTTCGACATCTGGTACAAATCCTTGTAGGCCATGTACACCATGAAGGAGTTAATGCCTAGGGGCAAAGCAGAGAGAAGAGCGGGGTGAACCAGGGGCTCAACCTCACCAGAAGGTCCTGCTTGGGCTGCCTGCTCTGTGTTGCCTTCTTCGCCAGCTCATCTGCAGGGCACAACTCCCACTCGTGGCTGTGCAGGATCCTGGCAGGCACTCGATAGCGAGAGGATGGACAACAGCATGGTCACCCATTGCCAACCTTCCACTGGGACCACCCCGCGGTGAGGGGACGCAGCTCACCAAGGCTCGCGCGCCGGGAGTGGTGGGCAGCAAACCTTTCTCTTGGACCATGGTGTGCAGCTCCTGCCGGACGCGGTCGCTCCAGCGGGGGATGTCCACGTGCAGCGCGTAGTCGCAGCAGGCCTTCCCGTCGGCCCACTCCCGCCACCGATCCACCGCCTCCACCAGGCTGGACTCCGGGTCCGGCATCACGTGGTCCACTGCAGAGGCACAGCAGGGGCAAGGGGTGAGCAAGGGCTCCTCGCCCGGGCCACCCCACCGCAGCTCTGCGTGCTGCCAGGCATCTCCACGATCCCAGGCTCGTATCCTCAGCAGCTTCAGGGCAGCTCTGAAGATGTCCCCATCGCCTCCGCAATGTGCCTGGGCTCCTCCGAGTGCATTTATCGGCAGGGAAGCACACAGAGCCTTTGCTTAACAGCCTTTGGCACAGGACCAGGGGCTTTTACAGGCTTCTGCTGAGAAATCAGATGAAAGCTGAAGGGCCTTGTCCTTCCTCACTCCCACTTCCACCCCATTAACACATAGTCTCCTCTCATGCTGCAGTACTAATGCACCTTTTATTGCCCACCAAGTAATCCCCATGCCCTGCCACAGCCCATTTCACACGACTTATTTTTTGGCCCAGGGGGAAGAAGAACCAGTGGGGGGAGGGCAAGAAACCCAGTCCTTTACTGGAAGGATCAACAGTTGCTCCTGCATCCCAAGAAACCCTTCAGTGCATGCGGCTGTGACCATTGCACAGCAGTAAAACCTGGACCTCAAACCAGTGCACAGCTGTGGCCATCTCCAGGGAAGGACCTCAGAATTCCCTTCCCTTTTTTGTTAGCACTGTTTATTTCCAACCAGTGTGAGATGCCAGGACATTGCTCTGTTCCTCTGCTCAGAGTCATCTGAGCATCGTGCTGCCCTATTTTTATTTAACAGGAAAAAAAGTTATGCCATTGTTCCTTTTCGAGGATTCCAGGGGCACCAGTGGCTTCAGACAATGAAGCACGGCAGAACATGGGATTTGCAAGGGCAAGGGGTCGGTCCTATGCAAACCTCCTGTACCACCACTTTAGTATTACTAAGGATCCCAAAGATTCATCCCACTCCTCACTCTGTAGACTGCATTGACAGAGATCACAGAAAATACCTTTAAAACAAAGAAGACTAAGACAATCAAAGAGAAAAAGAAATAACTGTGTAACATTCCAAGAGTGCTGGGTGCTGTCACATACACGACCTGCCCGCTGCACTCACTGATCATGGTGGTTCCACCAGCCAGGGCTGCTTTCGTCCCTTGGAAGAAATCATCCACAGCTGTCATCCCCTTGTATGGCATCTGCAGGCGAGTGTGGACATCAATTCCTCCAGGGATCACCATCTTCCCATTGGCTTCTATAGTTTTGACCCCTCCAGGGACAATCAGATTGTCTCCAATCTGCCTGATGAGATCACACCAAGGTGGTGAGCCACACACAAAGGAAAACCAGCCTCACCACAATCAACAGTTCACCTAGGGAGCAGCCAGGTCAACTACTCTCGCTGGCAGAAATGTCCCACTCCTTCCCACTTCCACACCCGGGCTTGCAGGAGCCAGCAGAGTGACACCACCTCACTCTGCAGCAAAATGCAGGATTGTCCCGCTTGCTTAAACCTAAGATTTGCATAGTCCAGGGGTGGCTGCCATCTGTCCGACTGCTCTAATGGTGTCTATGATGGCACCTGCTGTCTGGGGCAGGCACTGGTTTGGGACAGCTGGGGAGTACGGTCTGATGGGCATGCAGATCTCTGCAATGCATGGTTAGAAGCTGCCTAGGACACTTCATACCCCACAGACTCACAAGTCAAGATCCTGCAAGCATTTCCAGGGTAGCAGTCCTACCTGTTCACCCAGGGTGCAAATGTTCACAAAACCCAACACCAGCCCTGCTTCCAGTAAGCTGCACCCCTAATCTCTCTTCTCCCCCATCCTTCTGCCCACCTTAAGTAAGGCTCAAGTCTGAGGCTTACTTACAGAGAAAGATGATTTCCCGGTGTAATGCCACAGCTGCTAGGCCAGCTCAGGGCTCATCAGGGACTTGTAATGCTGCTCACAGCACAAAGTCCTGAGGGTGAAGGGAAGCTTCCCTCTGGGTAGCTGAGGAGGAGCTCACAAAGTGCACAGCATGGCTGGCTGCAGCCCAGCTGGGCTTGCGGCACAGCCTGGAAGCACTGGGCTCACTCTCTTCACAAGGAGCATGGAGTTCTCTCCCCAGGACCTCCCCTCTCATGTTGCCTCCTTCATGCCCCTGAAGGCCATCTTTGCCTTCAGCAGGGCCACACTGTAGTGAAGGCTGCTAAAATCCCAAGTACCTAAAAGACCTTCTGAAAACAGGAAACCTAAAAAGTTCCAGTATACATCTACTCGTAACCTAAAATACCGTTACAGTCCTCTAGAGTTTGTACTGTTCTAGCACATGACATTCTCCTCCCTAGATGTACCCAGCCCTCCTGCAGGCCAGGTCACCTGAACCTTAGGACTCCCTTCACTCAGCCCCCCTGCCCTCTCAATCCCTTTATCTGTCCATATGTAGCACTCAGCCTTCAAATCTCTTCTTTCAGAAATCCTATTTTCATCAAGCCTTCCTCAGTCTTCCCTGATAAATCAAGATAAAAGACAAGTTGGTTTTCATGAAAAACTTCTGATTTCTTTGACAGGAGGTAAATGAGGAACAATTTCCTTAGTCATTTTGCTGATTTTTTCCCTTAGAATAACAAAAGTTCTGTGGACAGAACTGCTCGCTCCAGTGTCCTCACAGCAATAGATCAGCAGCTCTTTCTACCACTTTTGTTGAGATGAATCCATCACCAAAGCATTTAAACTGCTCACTGTATTCTTACCATAATTCACTTGTGAAAGCATTTCACTTCCAAGGCAATGAAATTCTGTGACCTCCAGGCTGCAGACAAGACTAAGTGATTTGCCCAAGGAGACCCAGAAAGTCTGTGCCATAGCAAGACCTGAAGCTAGCTCTGATCCCTGCCTGGGTACAAGTACTAGTCAATCATGAACGTTCTTGTCCACCAGCTAAAAACAGCCTCATAAAAATACAGTCCCACTTCTTGAAGCATTACTCTATTGCTGGATTTTTAAAGTATACCATCCTAGGAAGGCTGGATATTTTCCTCTTACCATAGAGCAAGCAATGCCTTTTCAAGGCTCTCTGCTATAAACTATCACAGTTCTTTCAATTCACCCAGCTTGGAGCTGGTCCCAATGTAATGCATTTGCCATGTTTGAACTACAGCCTTTAAACAATGGAGTTGTTACTGCACCTCTGAAACACACACGAAGAAGCTGGGTGGGACCCAGAGGTTTGCCTGCAATTCCTGAAAATCTCAGGGATGCAGATGACCTGCAGCACAGCACTGTCCTTGTTAGTGGTAACAAATGGGATCTTGTGTGGGGTCATTCACGCTTATACTGTTAACACAGGGCAAAACAGGAGTCAAAGATAAATCTTATTCCTGGTGCAATTAGATACAGCTTTGTTGCACAATGGATGCTGTGTCACGAAGTCACCAGGCTGACTGCAGTTCAGTCACTGGAGTTACTATGTAAACACATCAGGCAATCACGTATGTGCTCACACACACTGCAGAGAGCTGAGCCTCTAACCAGAGTGGGCTATCGAGTTTTACTGGCTGGCAAGTTGGGTACAGACTACATTCACGAAAAACCAATAACCATCCAACCTGCAGTTTATTTAAGGGGAGATGGAGATAATATGCATAGAAGTCCCAGACTTACTTTATGAGGCCATCCTCCATGTAAATGTCAGCATAGAACGACTGGTCATCATTGACTATTCTCCCTCCTTTAATAAGGAGACGATCACTCTGCGAAGGGAAGAACACAGCTGTTGTCAGTAGCAGGCAATACAAGTGCTTCTCGGCAGCCACTACAGTGCCCATCTTGGCTGCTCTCCTACTGCATCACACAGCTCACCCCAACAGCCGATACTGTAGAAAGTTCACATCTGTACCAACGTTTGACACAGGAGGACAAGAGCAAGGATTGAAAAAATCATACTCGTAGGGCTGTTTCTGAATGGAGCAGGTGCTGCCAGAAACGCCACCAAGGCAGAATGAGTACAAAGAAGAGTCACTGGGGGCACAGCAAATGTGCTTCCATAAAATACACGGAGAGAAGTCAAAAGCTTCCTACACCAGGTCATTATGCACATAAATCTGCAGGCAGCACAAGCCACATACCAGTATTTAAAGCAAGTTTGTTACTAAGGTCATGTCTTTAAATCTTATCCAAATACCATGCAAAATAAGTTGCATTAGAGAAGATGATTTATATCCCTCTCATCTGTTATCACCTCACAAAGGCCACCAACAGGACAGGCGGCCCTGAAGATGATGCATCTCCTGTTGGAATCTGTCCCTCCCCTACGATGCTTGGGATAATCCTTCTGATGTGTTTCACAATGTCACAGGTCTACACAAGACCCAGGAGGCAGTGAACTGCCTTCCCGTCTCATCAATTACCACCTCCTCTGTTCTCCCTTCTACTGACCTAAGTGGCCAGCAGCCTTCTCCAAAGGAGCACAGCCTGACAGTTGGAGGAGCACCAAGACCAGAACTGCTCTTATGCTCTTCCTGTATTCACGCCCAAAAGGACCTGGGCAACCCAGCATACACTGATGGGAGAGAATGGACACTGTGCTGTGGGGAACAGACCCTGTCCTGAGGAATTGTGAAGGCTGAGGTCCTGCTATTCTGCCTCCACCTGTACAAGTCCAAACACCAGCTGTGGGCAGTATGGGGGCAAACAGCCTGATCCCACACATGGCTACCACATACTCAGGTGACATAAACTGACTGTGTTGTTCCAGAGAATATGCAGTCTTCCTGACTGCTTAAAATGCCTCCAACAACCCTCCAGCTCTCAAGCTCCCCTTACTTCCCTCTCTGCTCCCCCTGGTGCCCACAACCCAGGTTTTGGCATGTGAGTACACCCCCCTTCCACAGTCCAAGCCTGGACCACAGCTGACTGGAACCTTCAGCAGGGCTCACGCACCAGCCTCACCCTGTGAAGCTCTTGCATAATTAACTCCTCTACAGGGAACTGCGTTTGTTCTTCATCCACCACCCCTGGGGCAATTTCTGGAATTATCACTACAGTGGTGGTAATTTGCAGCTTCCTCCCTGGCAACAGAAGGATGCGAGAGAATCCCCCCGTGTCCCTGCAGTTTGCAGCAGCCAAAGCCCTGAGACCGGTGTGCGTTTTTACAGCAATCTCATCCACACTCAGTCGAGACAAAGAAACTGGGTGGGGAAAGGATCAGAATGCTCGGTACTCTCAACCCCGACTGCAGCTCAGCGCCGGTGCAGGGGGAAGAGCCACAGTCTCTCCTCACTTCACAGGCAAGGGCAGTCCCACAACGGCACCAATAACCAGCAACTCGAGTCCCAGCAACAGGGATTTACGTTCCCCACTCAGCACAGCTTAACACCAACGAGAAGCCTTGCCTCCCACCAGGAAAAGTGCATGGCCGGGTTGTTTCCCTGTTCTCATTCCACCCACCGTCCTCCCCAACAAACAGACCCTACAGAGGTCAGCTCCCCTTCTTCCCTGACCTAAGCTAACACATCAGCACAGAGGTCTAGCAGAACTTTGCTGTCTGAAGGGGGGGGTCTGGAAGCCAGGGCACGTTGCTGGTCACTGACCTTCCTGCACAGCTCCTTTAAACAGCTAGCTTTAACAGATCACAACCAGCACACAAAGATACTGGCCTTGACCAGCCACCTAGCACAGGGCACTTGTTCTTCCTTTTGTGTCTATTCAGTCGCCATCTCACTAACAATACTGTAATTTTAAGTTCAGAAACCACTAAAAGAGTAAAGGATGACCACAACCTGTTGCTTATAGCCTGTCAGTCACAGGGGCCAAGTAGCTGAGCCATGGCTCCCGTGGATGCAAATGATAAGTATTTAAGTAACACTACAAGAAACACAGATAGAAACTGCCAAGTATCAGGTGTCAGCTGGGGAAGAATCAGGGCCACGGTCAGAAACACAGGGAAGAAGATTCTCATTTTATATTTCAGTCAACTGTACATAGAGATTCTCCCACATAACCACTCCCCTACACCCTGACAGATCCTCCTTGGCTTTACCTAGCCTGCACAATGAGGAAAAAAACTCTACCTGCCCAGATCAAATAACACGACTGGGTGTCCATTTTTTTTGTCTTACCCATATCCTTTAAACCTCCCCAGCTTGGTTTCCCAAAGGCCTCGGCGTTCATTTTCACTAGAGTGCAGGAATGCCAGCAAGTACTGGTGCTGGCCTGCCTCTCCCTGTGCATCAGACAAGAAAAAGCAAAGGGAGACAGTCACAGGCAGCACGGGGGGTAGGAGACTGCAGCACTTGACAATTACTAAATAAACTGTTAATATGAATTCAGAAAATATGCCTGCCCACAAACACAAATGGTCATTCTGTGGCAGATGTGAAGGGCTGCTCAGTGCTAACTCTGTTAGCACACAAAACTGTGAGGTTCATAATGGCTGGAGCACAAACAAGGCGTTCATTCAGGGGATCGGGCGCTGCCTCAGGGCCTGCCCTGAGCCTGGCTACCAGACACCACCCATGTCCACAGGGGAGAGAAGGGCTGCATTGGTGCCTACCCACCAACTATGAGGAAAAAATTGAAGTAAAATAAGTAAAATCCAAATGACACCACATCTACAGGCTCTGGCATCGTTCAGGAGTGCATCCAGATGTTAAGAGGCAGGGCAACAAGAAGAGAATGGAGCAGTTACGAGGAAACAAGTCAGACTTAATAGACAGGCTTCTGCAGCACACACTGCCAGAGCAGCCTCAGATTACAATAAATGCACTGTTTCCCCTGCCAGGGCTCACTTGTGCGTCTCCACACCCACCACGTCTCACCGCCAGCCAGTGTCAGGCTGTGTCATCGGACACTGTCAGCAGATAGAAAAACCCTCCCGCATCAGGAGCTGCGGAGGCACTGCAGGGAGCACCTTTTCTCCCTGCCCCGCGGAAGTGCTGCGGGACTGGAGAGCGTGCCCAGGGCCCAAACCCCAGCCGCCTCTGCTGCCCGACTCAGCCCCTGGCTGCGTGGAGCAAACGGGCTGGCCTCTGTGCGAAGGGCACGGCACGCCGAAGTGGCAGCTTGAGTGAAAGGTGCCACACAGACCGCAGCTGCACGCAGCTCTACCTGACCGCTGGCACAGACCTGTCAGGCTTGCTGGCCTGATCGCCACCGCTGACTGTGTCTCAGCAAGTCTCCACGCAGCCAGCAACAGCCCATTTGTCACTGGTGCAGTACCTTTTGTGAGCATTGATTTCTGCAGGCACAGGTGCTTCCCCACAAGACCAAGCCTGGAAGCAACCTTCCAGCATAGCTCTGCCAAAACCTGGCAGGATCACCACCAGTCCCCAACAACCTTGCCTTACTGGGAAGCCTTTCAGCTGAACATTCCCTGTCTCTCTGCCTGTTGGCATTTGGGATCAAGCTTTCAAAACTATTACCCATTCCCTTATGCCCACACTCTGCTCCTGATGCTCTTAAGCATCATGTGGTCATTTGAGATCCCAAAATACCAAGGGGTCTCTTAACATTTCTCAGTGTGATGCTGCAGAAGGAAAGGGAGGCAGCAGCTTCCAGAAGGCTGCTGAATCCAGCCAAGAATAGTGCTCACCTTGTTTACAAAGCACAAGGGCATAATTAGGGTAGCATGGAAGCAGGTGTATGGCTTTACTGCTCTTTCCCTTGTAAGAGAAGAGACACTAATTGCAATGGTGTTTCATCAGTAGCTAGATGCCTCCTCCTTACTAATGGACAGCACAGAAAAAACCCTGGCTGGAATCACAGGGACAGACGGCCAGCCACCAGCTACGTTCAGTGATTCCCCATGGTCTGTGGACACGGTAAGAAATGCCATCCTGATACCAGTTTACCAAAATCTATCTAGTCAGTAACTGAGGCTTTTCTCCCCACTTGCACCTGATAACAACATACTAGCCATCCCCATGCAGGCCTCATTGTTTTTAGAGGTGCCAGAGGTATCTCAGAGATGGTGCCTATTGGCTGTGACAGGGTGGTTGAATGGGATGGGCATGGCTCACACCAAGAAAAAAAAACCAAGAGCTCCAGTCTACCTGGGATAAGAAAAGTTTTTGTGACCAAAGCACAAAGACTGGACGATTTTGACTCAACCAACTGCTCTATTAACAATTATTTTGTGAAACCAGGGCAAGGCATTTCACCACTTGAGACTTCCACCTCTCTTTCTGCAGGGACAGAAAACCACACTGTGGACAGCAGGAGGGGAAGTATTTTGATTATATCTCCAAACAACCAAAGAAAAGGAACTAATAAAAAGTCTCTCAATATACACACGAGGTTTGAAATTACTATTCTCCTCAGCTGGGCATCCCAGCATCAGCACACATCTGGGAAGTAATACTATGTTTACTGGTCGCTCATGCACTCTGCACAACCTAAGGCACAGTGAAGAGCAACACTTCTGTACCAAGCTGATGAAGCAACTACTGAGAAAGCCAAAAGACTCAGTTAACCTCCCTACCCCATGTTTTCTCCACAATGCAACCAACAGATATGCCTATACTTCCCGATCTTCCTTCAATAGCTATAGTCTTGCCTGTCACATGTAGCTTTTGACCAGGCTTTTCCAATTCAGGTTGGGAATAATTTCCACAGCAATTTTCTGGCATAAACACATGCACCCTTCACTCATGCTCCTGGCTTCTCCACTAAAATGGCTGTCCTAGAAGAGATGAGAAATTGCTGCAAACAGATACAACAGGCAAACTGTGTTTTTTCACATGTTATTGTCAGAAACTAACTACAAATTCAGACTGTAGCACTGTAGAGGAACCAGGAGGGAGTGTTTGTGCATCTCCAGAATCACACTAGACAGTTCAAACAATAGCTGTCAGGAAATAAAAATACCCAAATTTCCAATACATCTCTCACACAAGCCAAGCCTACCTACTGCTTGGGTGACAGAAGTGAGGCGGCAGTGCTCCCTTCATTTGTGGGCTTAGTCATTGCTTCACTGCTATTAGCTTTGAGACCTAGAGGTAAGTTACTTGCCAGCACAAGGTGCCTCCTGTAATTCTCTCTATACTCATACTCCAGACCTCCCCCCAGCTGTGATGCTTTAAAAGTCTCTGAGGTATCTTATACGTTAATGGCACAACGCAGTCCCAAAAATCTAACAAGCGCAGCTTAGCTGACAATCTGCCATCCCCAGAAGTTGCTATGTGTCCTGACATGCAAGAACAGATTCTGAGGTGGAAATCTAGGAAGGAGGAATAAACAATCAAAACAACGCCCAAGGGGCCACAATCTGCAGCAAGGGACAGAAGAGTCTTTGTTCTAGGGGAGACTCCATAGCTGAGATTTTCCTTCTGCCATTTCATAAGACCACCCAACACCTGACTTCATTGCTTCCCTTGGGCCTCAAAACATGGGTTCAGGACATATGGGTCAATTGACCAGAATTCCAGAGCAATCTCCTCCACCCCAAGCAGGACATGATAATGCTGCAGAACAGGGCAAGTGAGTCCCAGAGGGTCGTCACAGAGCTGCAGAAGCCTGAGAAGAGAGCTACCTGTAACATCAGCTATACAGACACCACTCACCTGCAGCATTTTCAGCTTCAGCAGGCTGAGGAAAGCATTTAATAGGGAGAAATAAAGCAACTTGTGAGATTTTGTTACCACTGAGGTGAGAAAGTTCCTGCTGGATACCAAAAGAGCAGGAACAAGCCCTGCATATTGGTAAAGCGTATCATAAAGGTCCTTGTAGAAAAAGCCCCAGAGAATGTGAGAAATCCCACCTGCAGCAGTAAGGCTGTTGTCACCACGGTGGTCTAAGGATACAAAAAAGGCAAGATGTGTAAAGCGGTAATATTGCTTATTAAAGCAACTGAATCTGGGTTGACAAAGGCATTTCTATTTACAGTGGTTAATGACCTTTGTGCTTCTTTGGGAGCATTTTGTTCACATCTGTACATTAAAAAGAATAATGAAGCTCAAGTGCTTTGTTTCTCCTTTGTCTGCAAGGGGCCAAAGCTGTCCTCAGGGGTTAAACCAAGAGCTACCGAAGCCAGCGAGAAGCCATCGACAAGATGAAAGACCTGATGGCTTTCCCAGAAGAAAGCCCTGCGCAGCCTCCTCTAGGGAGGGCGCGGAGAAAGCAGCTGCACCCGGCAGAGGAAGGCACACGCTGGATCAGAGCGGGAAAGCCCCGGAGAGAGGCCAGCCCAGAGAGGCACGGCTGGGACGCCGCGGAGCGGGCCCCCCGCGCCTTCAAAGCAAGCCAGCCGGCCAGGCTCCTTCTCCGGCCGAGACCGTGCCGTGCCGGCGGCAGGCGTGGTCCCTGCGCTACTGCGCCAGCCACGGGCAGCGCCGCACC
>VZTL01041186.1:39179-54698 GCA_013400535.1 Scopus umbretta
CACCGGGGACGGCCGCCCGCCCCGCCCCGCCTCGCCCCGCCCACAACGCCGCCCGCGACCGCCAGGGGGCGCCCCGCCACCGACCACCGCTCCCCGCGCACCGGGTACCGGGCTCTGCGCACGGCTCCCAGTACACCAGGTACTGGGCTCCGGGCACGGCTCCCGGTGTGCCACGCACCGGGCGCAGCTCCCCGCACACCACCCCGCGTGCACTGCGCAGCGCTCGCCACCCTGCACATACCAGGTGCTGCGCACCCGACACGGCCCATCACGCAGCTGGCCCCGCGCAGAGCCCAGCCTGCAGGCCCGTGCCCCTCTGCCCGGGAAGCCCTGGGCTTGGGGTGGCTGCTGAGGGGCCGTGCAGCTGGCCCGCGCAAGGCCAGGTCTGAACCCAGGTCCAGCCCGCAGAGAAGGGCAGCAGACCACAAAAAAGTCTCTTAGCCAGCTGAAACTTCTCCATGTAGTAATAATGAGTAAAAATGAAAGAGATTTCTAAAAGAATGGTGGCTTTGGTACTGCTGGGGTGCATTTGGATCACCTTAAACTTTCTTTCATAGGCACAAGAATTGGAAACATTTAAAAAAAGAAAATGCACTATGCATCTGACTCCAGGAATCTTTTGTCCTCTGTAAACACTACAAGTGTTGGCAGCACTGAGGACTCCTGTATATCCTCAGCTGTGATCTTGGTAGGAAGGTTTAAACGGTGGAATTGGTTACAAGTATTCAGCATGTGCTGAGACAGACAATGCTGGGTCTGGGACGTCAGGACTGGGCCAGCTGGGGTTCTGCCATGATGGACGGGAAGAACTTGTCTGCCCTCTCCTACCTGACATCATCCACGATGCTGCCGGTAGGCCTGCTGCCCTGCAGAGCCATGGCCAGGCCTGAACCCCACTTTGTCGCCCAGGCCAGCTGCAACTCCTCTCACGTGCAGAGCTCTGAACACCACCAGGAAGATCTTCCTACAGATCCTGCTCCCAGGCAGCAGCTAACGGTGTGTCTTCCACTACCCAAATCTTACAGCCACACCTGGCACAGACATTGCTGTAAATCTGATTTCTAGCTCCTGCTAGAGAAACAAGCCATCTCTCCTGGATGATCAAGACTCAACCCTCTAGTTTGCTTTCCGAACTAGAACCTAACTATGGTTTGCAATGGCTGCAGGGGCCTGAAGAGCACTCTGCTCACCACTGTGTGCGCGAGCAAAGCAATCTTCGTAGCACAACCCCTGACAGGGCAACCAGCTTTGACTGCTACAAAGCTCTGGGGAAGTGGGTGATTGCAGTCTGGAGCACGTGCTCTGCTGTCGGGGTTCAGTGGAGGGTCACACTCCATAGTTTTAATTACACGTTCTCCGTGCTGAAAGGTTTAAGAAGTACATAAATGGGTATGGCAGCCCTCCCCTACTACAACATTTGATGTCTCCACTGGCTCAGTAATCCAGCCCAAAGCTTTTATTACTCACCAAGTCTGTTATCCTGTGTGTGCTTCTGCTAAAGGTCTTAGAAACTTTTACTAAATACATATTTATTCTAAACCGAAAAAGTTTTCACCAGCTTAAAGTGAAAGCCAGCAGCTTCTCAACCTATTTATTACTGCCAAGACTATGAGGGTATCTGCAAAATTGCATGGGCTGCTTGGCCCAGCTGGACCACTGCCTGCTGCCTCCCTTCCCCCAGCTCCCATGCTGCTGCCTGTGAGCTGGTGCACCCCAGCAGACGGCAGGAGATGGGCTGAAAGCCCTCCCTCTCCCTGGTGGATCCATGGGCAGGGAGGTGTCTGCAAGCACCAGGAAGAGAATGCATGAGCAGGGCTATGCTGGAGCCTCTGCAGACGAGGAGGGTGTGGGGAGGAGATAAGGTACCAGACCACACTGTTCTTGCCACAATGCTGCGATGATTCAAGAACAGGTCCTGGTCTCTACTTGAAATTAGACTGACTGGGGCTGGGATGTGAGAAAGACCCTCGACTCCCACCGCCAAAGCTCCTGAAACTTCACTCATACGTTTTCCAGACAGTTAAGAGTATCCCCATGCTGGGTGGCACCACGTTAGTCTGGAGTAGCAGTTAATTAGTTAATAATAGATAACTGACTATGCAGACACATGCTGCTGACTTGAGCACTTGGACAGTTTCAAGAGCCGAGCTTGCATCAGCCCCCTAGATGATGGCCAACAACAGTGACTTCAGCCCCTTCTCTTGAAGAGATGTGCTTTCCTCCTGGTTGCTATGTAACACTCACAAAAATATACAGTAAAACATGCTGCCCTGGGCGCAAAACATTCAAAATTGAAAGATTTTTTTTTTTTGCCATAGGACCTCTTCCAGGTGCAGATAGGAAGGTGTTACTTGCATGCTTCAAAACATTCTCAACAAGAAGCATGGTCAATTTGCAAGTTACTTAAAAATGGCAATACTCTTACAGCTCATAACCTCCTCAGAAACACCTATAGGGATAACATGGCACTATATGTTTGTGGACAGCCACGATGGGTGATAGGAGCATGACAAGGAACACCAGCAGTGTGAACACAGAGTAGAAGGCAAGGACTTTGTCACCAAAATAAACCCAGCTCTGACTGTGGTCTGTCAATGCTTGGCAGCCAGGCTCAACACCTGTCTGTCAAGACCAGGATGCTGCTGACCCAGCACTAGTGCAAAGGATGAAAGCAGCTCCCACCAGCCCTACACGTCCGTGATCAGCAGCTCTTACAGACAGGCACAACCGAGGTACAGTGAATATAACCAGTCATGGAATAATCACAGCTCAAATGTCATAATGTTCAGCAGACTTGCCAGGACAGCCAGTCCCCATGCACGTGGTCTCCTCCCCATGTGTATTCTTTGTGTAAAACCATCCCCTTTCTCTCCTAGCAGATCAGTTTTCAGGGGCTGAGCTATCTTGGGGCACAGTGAATCCAAGGGACAGAAACACTGCAGCTGGTGCACCCTCTCCGGCTGGAACCTCTGGCAGGATGCAGTGTCTCAAGAGGTTGGTCACATGTTCCTACCCCAGCACACCAGGAATGTCCACCACACACCAACTTCAGAGAAGCTTTTCTGGTTCTTGGGCATGCCGTCCCTGGAGGAAGGGCATTGCTGACCCAGAGCTGTGGCTCTCCCTCCATGCTCCTTGTCCCCTTCCCATTGAGATCCATGGGGTCACCCTCACTTCTGTGGGGGAGTCCAGCTCACAAGCATTTGACGATCATGCTATTCAGTGTTGTTGGCTCCAGCTCTCCCAGCCTCTGACGTTCAACTTGAGAGCCTGAGCTGGAGGGAACTGGGAAGAGAGCCCACTGGCTCTGTTACTGAGAAACACTTACAACTACACTGGCTTTTGCACCATTCCCACCATCTCCCAGAGGCAACATGGAGCTCTGCAGCCCTTCAAACTCCCACTCTGGAGCAGATGTGAATGGAAAGGAATCTGAAACTCAGCTTCTCATGCTAGATGCACGTGAGATCTGCCAGGACACAGCAGGAAACAGTCTGAGGCAGGCGTTGTATAAGGCAGGTGCTGGGCAGCGATGCAAGCTTTTCCGCAGTGGAGCAACTCTGCTTAGTTTTCTCCTGGCTGGAATATGCACTGGGGCTTTGGCAGTGGAAACAAGGAGGGAAATCAGCAGATGTATGGACTGAAACAAGCTAAACTTTTAGGTCAGCACTTAATGTTTCCAAGGAACCATTACATTAAAAGCAGTAGGTGTTACTGCCGCTCCAGCTAGATTACCACGATTTCAATCACTTGTCCAAACTGACACTAGGGTAGGTAATTGTTCATGCCAGAGTTTATTTGCAGTCTTACTAAGGACTAGAAGTCAGAGCAATTTCAGGACTACTTCTTTCTCCTTTGGACTGAGGTGACAGGCAATGCCATCCACAAAATCCTCATCTGAGATGATGCTTCACAGAATGTAACAAAGGTTCTGGAAAAGCAGAAGTCCTCAGAAAGGATTGCCCTTGACCATCAGGAGCCCACAGCAACTCCAGTGTGCCCACAGCAAATGCCAAGACAACACCCCTATCAAAACATCAGTTTCCACCCTGTGGCTTGGGGACACCTTGAGGTTTGTGGACTATCCTACGCTGTCCACACGAGGCAATTAAAAATAGGCCTAACACCAGGGTGCCTTTAGTCTACTGTACAAGACTCCTAACCTCCACCTACATTGAAGTGCGACAGTGGCCAGAGAGGGAGGGGATGGTAGCAAGAGGCAGTTGGTGATGTTGGCACAGTATCGTGGGCTTTTGTGACCAGTTGCAGCTGTGAGGCCCAATGCTCAACAAGCTTTGGGAGTGACCAGATCCCTCACTTCTCCAGAGCAAGCCCACCTCTGGATAGCCAGTGTTCGGAGGCACAATGGAGACTTAGCTTCAGAAAGCACTCCCTGCCCCTGCCTGCTTCGCACCTACTGCAGGCAAGGGATGCAAGACCACCACCCCAATACTGCTTCTCCCAGGGACATCAGTCTGCAGGCAGGGCTCACTTGCACAGACTGTGAGCAACTCCCTCAGAGATCAATCAAATGGACACCCACCACATAACTACATTTCATCTGGAAAAGCCACCCAGGCTTTAGTTACTTGTTCTTAAAAGAGGGCGGGGGGGCGGGGGAAGAAAAATTAGAAAGAAAAAAAAAGAGCACCTTGAATTTCTGTTGGATGGTGACAAAAACTTACATTTCAAAAATATCTAATGACAGCAGGACCTAACTGCTACCTTCAAAAGTGACTTAAACTCCTGGGCATGGGCATGCTTATGTGGCTAACTGCCTGTGGGAAATCTGTTGGTAGCCTCGTGCCTACATCCCGCAAGACCCCAGCCGTGCTGGAGCAAGCCTGCCTTGAGCTCCCAGCTGCCTCTCCTTCAGACAATGGGACGTTGGTGCTTTTGCAAACATCCCCCGGGATTCCCACAGTCTGAACAGGACTGCAGGGCCTCCGAGAGCTGAGTAACCCCAGACTGCAAAAACTGACCCATCCCTGCACCAAAACAGGGGAATCTCACCCCCACAGAACAGCTCCTGCACCCTGCATGCATGCAGAGATGATGTCCAGGCGAGGGAGAAGCTGTTTCTTTTCTTTGCCAGAAAAAAATGAGGTTGAAACCAAACATGTCAAATGGAATATTCTAATATGTGTACACAAGTGACTGCTGCTTCAAGGCCAATTAATTCAATTACAGCGTGACCCTGCAGAGCAATGAAGTGCCCTTGAGCTGGGTGGCTCAACAAGTGGTTTTCCATTCCTAGGGCTGAGTCCGCTCAGCGACCTGCTGGAGGGCAAGGCTGGGAGGGCGCTGCCAGCCGCAGAGGCTGGCCCAGCAAGCTGCAGGACCAGGCACTGCCGGGGCCCCTGTCCTTCTGCTCTGCACGGCTGCCAGCGTCAGCAGCAACTGGGTGAGACGTTGTACCCCTACTAGCTCCGGAGGATAATCGCCTCTCTCCAGTTCTTCCCTTCAAAGGCACAATGGCAATGGGGAGAGCCCAACAGGGCAGCGTGTATGCCCTGGTTTTGTTACTGATTACGTACATCAGTGATTCCCTGCCTTTCTCTCACACTTACCCCGACCCAAGCCCCCGGGTTTCTGCTCCCTGGCTCTCTTCCCAGCCAATGTCTCCCTTCTCCGCACTGCTTGCCTAGCAAGCTTGGAAGAGCCAACCTAGGCTGAAAACCAAAATCGAGCTGAGGACACGCAGCAGTGCTCCTGGGGTGAGGTTTGCTGGGAGCCAGCGCAGGCACCCGGGGAATGTCGAATCGCCTTCCTCTCCTGGAGCAGGCGGCAGCCCCTCAGGCAGGCGGTGGCCTCTGTTGGGGCGGGGGCTCCCCAAACCTGCAGCTGGGATGGTGCAGGGCTGGGCTCTGCAAGAGCTCCTTGCTGCCCGGGCTGCAGGGTTAGCACGAAGGAAGCCGCTCTTCCCTGGGCAGGCTGGTAACGGGAAATACTCACGAACCGCTGCCTCCCAAGGGGGCTGAAGCTGCTCCCCCCACAGACCCCGGCCCCACCGCCGGCCCTGCAGGATGAGCTGCGGGAAGGACACCGTGCCGCCAGCGGGGACCAAGGGCTAGGGAAACCATGAAGCTCAGAGGGGAGTAGAAAGCTCCCAGGCCCACAGTGGAAATTATACCAGGAAAAAAAGAGAGGGGAGAGAAACACAAGAGCAAGAAGGTGGCGGCACTGGGCTTGCAGAACTCAAGGGTACGTGGTGGCAAAAATCGAGTCTGTAAATGGCCTCGGGGGCTCAGGGACTTAAAACCTGAGTGTAGAAATAGGGTCCAAATTAAAGCAGCAGTACGGTAAAGAAGCAGAAGTAGCAGAGCATACAGCCAGGCTTGCAGGAAAAAATGAGGGGTGCCCCAAGAGACATTTCATTCCCAGTCAGGAGAATTGTTCTTCCTCCATCTGGCTCTTAGCCCAGCAGAGACGCCTGGTGCCCGCAGCACAGGGCCGATGACGGGTGCTCCTGCCACAGGATGTCACCAGAGCGCAGGGCCAGGCCCTCTGGGACCCACGGCGGGTGCAGCTGCTGGAGGGTGCTGCTGCCACCTTCCCTGTCCCTCCCTGCAGCCCCTCTCCCACTCACTAGCACCTCCAACCACCCCAGCCCCATGGACACGAGAGAACTAACCTGGACAGGATCCTTGCAACAACGCTAAGACAAGGAGGCTCTTGGCCAAGCGGGTAGCGAACCAGGGCACCAAGAGAAACGCCTAAAAACAACTCTTCAGTCCTCAGCTGTGAGCAGAGGCCCTGCTGCAGGCTGCCATGCTGTCAAAGAGCCCCACAAAAAAGGAAGTCCAGGGACATCAAGACCTCACTGCATCCCCTGTGGGACGTCCGATACCCCCAGCCAGCAGACACGGGGAGCACACAGGTACCCCTTCACTAACTGGCAAAAGCCAGACTAGCGAGAGCTCCCCTCTCCACAGGCATCTCTAAAACTGAAGGTACCCGGCTGGGGTTGGATCCTGCCAGCAGGCTGGCTCAGCTCACTGGAAGCATCATCTGTTTTACATCCCAGAGAAAACCAGATGCTGTAAACTGTGGACAGACCCAAACCCCACCCATGAACAGATCCAGACTTGTGCCACGTGCAGGATAAGTAGAGCTGTGATGGTGGCACAACTCTTCTCCCACATGGGATCAGAGCATGTGCTGCTTTGGAAGATGGTAGCTCAGTCCCTTCTGCCTCTCTCCCCACTCCCTCATATGTCAGTCTCTGGCACGATGGGAAGGTCTGAGCCAAATTCAGGTCCCTCCTCGCTTCTTTAATGTGTATGTTGAGAAACAGGATTTTTGTTAGGTTCATCTATTAAAGCATGATGTGAAAGGTACAACCCTGTTGTTTCCTTTCTCCACTGACACAGAACTTCTGTGAAGATTTTTTTGTGCAATTTGAACTCACTTTACCTCATCCTAGCAAAAACGTAGGCATTGTGACCCACTCTCTGTGCAACACTGGGCAGCATGCAGACAGCTCTCCAGGAGTGACTGCCAGAGCAGCAGCTACCCAAGCACTTCCAGGCACACTAGCTACCCACGCTGCTAGACCACAGCTGAGACAAGGTCTTGGCAGGTGCCCAAGCACAGAGCGAGGATCTCGGGTCACTGCTGTGACACAGCAGACAACCCTTTGCATCCATGACAGGCACAGGGATGCTTTAAAGCTCTTCCTGGAGTGCTACCCCAGAGTCCTGTGACAGTCACAGGCACCAGCAAGACTCTATTAGCAATCATGGCTGACTGCAAACAAAGAGAGCACAGCATGCTGGGCTGCTTTGTCATCTCATGATCTTTAATCCAATGTCAATGTTCTTGAGGCAAGACCCGTGGTTGCATGGCTGGGGATGCAGGTTTTCAGGGCACAAGCTGACGGTCCTGTTCTTTAGGACACATCCTGCATCCTCCACAACACCTGCAGCTACACCAGCACCCAGGACGGGGCAGTGAGCTATCTGGATGTCACGCTGCTTGTTGCAATGGGGACAATGGCACACAGCACCAACCCGCTGGGTATGCCTGCTCCCACTGCAGGCAGCTGCGTCCCTCCCTCCTTCCTGCTGTGCCTGGGCCAGAGGAGACTGCTCACCCTGAAAGGTCATCCCTTGTGAAACACTAATGCCAAGCCTGGAAGGAGATGGCTTCCACTTCACACTTAGCTTCCTCCATGGGGTGAGCTTTGGCTATGCAAGAGCATCTGGATTTCCATTGAAATTACTCAATTCCCTCAGAGTGCAGACCGGCCAGCCCAGGTCCAGGAAATACAGGCATCTGTTTTGTCCCCTTTAACGTGCAGAGCAAGGCCTGGAGTTCTCTGCTCAGCACCACTGCTTTTCTCCCCTCAGCTGAATGGAAACACCCGTTACTGGATCCAAATCCATGTGTTGTAAAATGGAGCTTGGCTGTTCCCAGCAGAGCGATGGGAAAGATGCTGCTGGATCCGACCTGCAGCCAAGAGCCAGTCCAGCTGAACAAGCCAAGGTCCAGCTATATTTTCCAGCTTCTCAGCCCTGTCTCCAGGAAGGCTGCTGGCATGTTTGTTTTTTGTTTCTTCCTCCCATTTCCTCCAGCCTTCCATAGCAACTGCTCCCCAGCAGAAAAATCAACCTCCTCCGCCTTCCACCTTCCTGCAGAGGTGATGGCAGAAGGGGTCCAGGTAGGGAAAGCTTTTGCCTGAAGTAAAGTGACAGTGCAAACACAGCTCGAGCTAGTCTCTGCCATGGTTTTCCTTGGGATTAGGGCTGACCATCAGTGACTAACTTTGCACTCACCCAGACATTCTCTAGACAGCAGGTCACGCATATGAAATTACTTTTCTGGGTCTCATCACAAAACCTCATTTTGATGCCATTTGCAATGGCATCTACATTTTACAGTCTTTCTCTAGGTCTGTTTGCTTTCCGTTTTCAGAGCTGAATCTCTTTTTGTCATTCCCGGCTTACATCTCTGAGTCCTCAAGACCACATTGGTATCGTTCCTCCCCAGCTGGCATTCACAATATCACTGTCACTTGCACACACACTGTACGTCTCCTTTCCAGGTCACTAGTGATACTGGAGAAGAGTCACTTGTAACACAGATGCATACAGCTGCCTACTGAACAGTTCATACACCCTCCCTTTAAGCCCCACACAGTTTTCCTATGGAGCTGTATCCACCTAGTCAATTTGCAAGCTCATGCTCCAGCGCTGGCAGCCCAGCTGACAGGGTATGCACAGGGTCAGGCCATTTCCAAGCCCCATCCCTTCACACATGAGAGCTCAGCTTCTTCCAGGCTGCCTTGATCCACATGTCTGGTGCGGAGGGTGCTGCGAGCCAGCCGCCAGCCCGACCGCTGTGGACGTCAGCTGCCCGGGTGGGACTGCGAGCAAAACCTTCCTGCAAAAGCGAAGCAGCATGAGAGCCCACCAAGAGCCCCGCTCGCCCCACCTGGCAGGAGGCCATTGCCAGGTGTGTGGCTCAAGAAGAGCAGAGCAGCATAGTGGCCGAGCGACCCAGGAAAGCAGCTGAACTACGACCCCGGGACTCCTCTGAATCCTCCTGGAAGGCCCATGCCTTGGCAGCTGCTTCTTTACCAGCAAGACACTGTCGTTAGGAAACGAAGGCCCCCCAAGTCCACCTTGCTGGTGGCATGCCTGGCACGTATCAGAGACAAACACTCCTCCCACCCGGTGGACAGGTAGAGCTGGGGATTGTCCTGATCTGTTGGAGGTACCAATATCTTAGACAAAAAGAAAAGGAAAATACCATCTTGGACAGAGCCAACTATTTTGCTGTGGCCAAACCACAATGTTTCATTTCAATTTAAACCTACTGAAGTTTGCGTTTGACACTTTCAACTGTGTTCATAAAAACCGCTTAGAGGAGTTTCCAACACAACAAAGCCTCTTCCAAGTGAGAAAGCAGTGATCTTGCTTGGCAAATCTCAAAGTGTTTAGCTACTTCTCAGAATTTTTCATTATCTTCCTTTTTTTCCTAAAACGGGCATCTCGAGTGTCACACAAATTTGCAAGAACAACAAGAAATGTCCATGTGGCTCATGTACTTTGTTTGGCTCCCACAGTATCTTTATCGGTTGAATGCCATCTGCCAGGAGACTCCTCCTCAGCAAGCACCAAGTGACAGAGGGGACAGCAGCTCGTCATGTCAGGGCCTGCCCAGCCCTTGGGCTGGCTGCTCTCCCCTGCCCTCATCATCTCCTTCCCGGCCCCCTCGGACAAACGCTCGCACTGCCAACTGACAAGGTGCTGCACCAAGAGGCCACATGCTTCCTCCGGCTTCTCCTCAAAGCCCCGGAGCAGGAATCCTGTGGGAGATGGTGTGAAACCACACCGTGAGAGGACAGCGACAAGCACAGGGAACAAGTGTGGTTGGGGCTGAGAGTTTTCTGTTTCTGCCCCAGCCTGCTCCTCATGATGGCAGCCCTCAACAGCTCACGCCACTGATGATGCTTTCTCTGGGAAACTGTATCTTGTGTTTCTAGTTGCTTCTGCTGTTTAAGCTGCTTTAACCACCGAGGCTGCTGCTGGCTCTGTGCAAAGGGCTGGCGCAGAGTGCAGCGAGGCCGCCCACCGCCCCTGGCCCACCACCCCAGGCCACGTTTGCTGAGCTGCAGTGATCCCCACCTCGCATGGTTTAACCGGCCCCAAGGAGTCACTGGAGGAGGCCCTGCTCTGCCTGTGGTGCTGTCACACCCAGGCCGGGTGTCAGCGGGCACCTCCAGGGACCAGCTCCAAGCCCCGGCCGAGCTGGGAAACACCAGGCCGGGTGCCAGTGGGCCACGCTCGCAGCACGGGACCAGCTCAGGGAAGCAGCAGCCTCGGGGCTCTCCTACACGCATGGACAGAGAGAGATCTGCTTCAAGAAGGGTGAGAACAGACTGGATCAATGCGACACTGAGTGATCAGTCAACTCATCTTTTTTACACCTAGCTGCAAACCCCTATCTTTTCTGCATAGAAGTTCCATAAAGACCCACATTTTCCCAGGAGAAGCAGGAGGTTTTCAAGAACACATCACCTAGAATAACAATCGCAGTGTCCTTCCAAAGCCCCAGCTGTGCGAGCTCAGTGCGCAGTCGTGGTTCCTTACGGATGGGGTGGCCAGGCACCCCCAGTGCCACATCTACCAGCCAGCTCCCCACCCCAACTGCACCACCCACACCACCAGGGCCAGCCGGCTTGCAAAGCCTTGACCACCCAGAGCCGAGAGTGAGGACAGAAGGAAGACCAAGGACTGTTGCCACAAGGTAGTGAGATAAACTATTTCCACGTTAGGGTGAGGTTTTTAGCAAAACAAAATCTCTTTGCAGCAAGCAGGAACTCTTCAGCTGAACCCCTAATTTCTTTAGAAAACTATCCCTACCACATAACTGCCATGAAATCTAGTATCTGTGTCTTCTAACATGGGGGTGGGGTGAGGGGGTGGTTTATCAAACTTTGCAGTTTTGTGTAACTGCTGGCAATAATCTGTATCCCAGCATGAACAGCCAAAGAACTGACCTCTTATTGTTGTGCTTCAGGCATCAGATTTCTTAAAAAACACATGCAAAAATGTGCAGGATTTTTTTCAATAAAGATCAGAGCATTTAGCATCAAACTCCATGAATTATAATATAGGTTTCACTGCTGTATTTGCATTGTGGGAACCAGTTCTGTGGCCTGGGTTTGTTCCTACTGTTTGTAGAAATACCAGAAATAATGTAATTCCAAACTTGGGGAAAAAAAAAAAAAAAACTAAACCAAAAACCTGTTCTCGGCTCTCTGCTGAATGAGGTGATACTGAGGTTATGAATTAATGCTATCAAAGTGCTTTATAATCCCTTCCATAAGTGTGAGATTTTAAACTGTGCTAAAAGATAGTGCACAACTGCAACTTTTAGATCACGCTAAGTTCACTGGTAAGAAAAAGACTGTTGTTGGCCTGGTGTTTCTGCTATAAATTACCGTCAATGGAAACAAAAACGCTGAAGTCATAGTACATTTTACAAGTGTCAGGAAAAAAAAAAAAAACTCAGATAGAATTGAGTTAGTTCAAGCTAAGGCTGCTGAGGCAGCCCTGCCCGTCTTTCCAGGATGTATCACTAACTGAATCCGAGTGGTGTCACAGAACTGGCCACAAGGCATGTGTGACACTGGCTACCTTCAGGACAAAGCCAAGGACTGGCTCCAGCGGGTCTTCTGGAGGGGACAGACCCCTCATCTGCTTTCACTGCCCGGCAGTTTCCCCTCACACTCCTGGTTCCTGCAAAGGGCAGGAGCCTCTTCCTCCTCTTCCTCCTTCTCTTCCTCCCTGGCCGCCAGGCTGATGGAGGTGCCCCAGCCTGCGGTGAAGCTGCAATCCCATGTTTGTGGGACCACAGCCAGTTGCCTTGGAAATGACGACTTCATTGCAGAACCATGCAGCAGGACGGGACGAAACGTCTGGGGGTGAGCGTAACAAGCTGAGTGCTCCTGGCTGTGTTACTGAACAGGAGAATGAAAAAGCAGGATCTCTGCACAGCTGAGCAGCAAGGAGGTATATGGAGGAGACTACCACAGGCTTCTGGCTTACCTTCTTCCCACAGAGGCACGGAGCACAGAGGCGTCCCTTCACTGTGTAAAGCTCCTTCCCCACTCCTCAAAGCAAGTGGTGCAGCTCTCCAGCATTTATTCATACATTACTAGCCCTCGGTGAACATCCTTACCACAGGAATGCAGAGGGTGTTGTCTGTGATCGACAGAGAAACTCTCTTTGACTTCATTATAGTAAAATAAGCGTTGTAATCCACTCTGGTTAGACAAAAGGTATGGCAGCTCTTGAGGAAAACTGCGGGAAACTTCACAAGGGTAGATCCACATAGGCTATTACTGACGGAAACCTGCATTGAGTTAAATCACTCTTGTTAAATAAGGTCTCTGCGAATAGTCTAGATCAGAGCAGAATCTGGCCCCCCGACATTGTTCCTCCAAATCTTAAGTGTTCTGCAACATCAACCCTTGCTGTAGCAGATCCTTATACCGGGGAAAGCAGCCTCCTGCTTTTAGCAAAGACCACCTGAAAGGCAGGTCTCTTGTTCGGGTCAGTCCTGCACCAGGACCAGGCACCACGATGTGGCCGAGTCCAGAAAGCCCATCTGCCTGCACAGGCGGGCAGGCAGTAGCCCCCGTAGCCAGGGCCTCCTCTAGCAGTCACCCCTGGGCCCCTGCTCCAATGACCCGTCACTCTCCCTGTCCCTGAATCAATTGGCAAAGCTCAAATTCCCATTGATGAAGTAAAGGCACAGCACCTAACTGCTTGTAGTTATATCCGTTGCTGTCATGTAACTATGGCTTCACTGCGCCCAAATCCACAGCTCAGTTTTTGTCCTTCCAATAGTCTTTGTGATAAAGCAAAGTGAGGTTGAAACATCTACCTGGGCCTGTATTACTCAGACAGGTTGTATGACATCACACGTTATCACTGGGCAGTTACACATTGCAGTTGTCTTCCCACAGAAATGCTGATGCTTTAACTGTAATTAATGCCTTTACAAAAAAAAAAAAAAAAAAAAGTGTGTTGGTCTGTTGTACTTCAAAGAAACTGCTCGCTGCAAAAATGAGGAGATGCAACCCTATCTGCTGCCCTGTGCGCAGGCAAGTCTCTTACGCTCAGCTTTCCTAATAAGTTGCTTGGTCAAGGGTAGATGACTTAACCTCTCTCTCTTTCTTAATCTGTGAAATTATTCAAAGACGTTCGATTTGCCTTGACAAAAGAGCCTTTGTGTTCTCTGAATCTGCAGATTTCAACACAAGCAAACCCTCTGTGGCTGTGCAGGCACACAGCATGGCTCAGTATGCATGATGGGCATTTCCCACACAGACTGTCATACTCCAGGACACTCCTAAACTTGAAAGCTGTAGTACCACACCATATGATTCCTTCTAGCTGTGTATGCACAAGAACGCTTACATATGAAGCTTCCCACCATCTTAGACAAGACATGCAGATAAAAAGGGTTTGGTTCCTGATGCTTATCAGGTGGAAGGTCTCAGAGGAAGAAATCTAGGAACAGAAATCATCAGGAAGAGAGGAACTGTTGAAAGAAAACCTCAGCTCCGGAGAGAACAGTCTACATAAGACCTTAAAAGGGAATGAGACTGTTTGAATTTTTGGTGTGGCTAATAAAGAAAAGCTCACAGCAAAGCCAGCAGACAGGCCGTCATGAGTTTCTGTTTCTTCTCCAACAAGCAGCAGCATAAAATGGTTATCACAGTGGTCAGTTCTGCAGCTGCTATTCAAACCATATGGACAAGGTTGGTACTGATAGGAATAATGTTAATTTTGTTCCTGACTCTGTAAAATGGGTTGTAAAGGAGCAAAGCTCAAGAACAGGAACCAAATAGTGTGCTGACAAGACACCAAAAAGCAGAGGCTGAAGAAATTAAAGAGCAATGAAGAAACTTCAAAGCAACCTGCTGCCTAGCTAGAAGTTCCTACAGAAGACAGCAGACATTAAAGACAGCCTGATGCTTTTCCCCAGAACAGGCCAAGTCATTGCACTCCAGTGCTTCTGCTCCCATCAGGCTCTAGCTGGTGAGGTTAGTCCTCCAGATCACAAATGTTTGCAGTTTACCAAGGTTTGCGCTCTGGACACAAGCTGAGGTTTCTGAAGAACCCCGAGTCAACCACACTACTTCTTCAGGCTAAGCTGCAGGCTTGCTATTTACTTCAGTGATTTTTGCTTCCATTTTTAAAAATGGAGTTTAGTAACTTGCCCTGTTCACCCTTGAAAATTAGTGCCCTTAAGATGACCATTTATTAAAAAGTTCAGCCCCATATGAACTCGTCAACCAAGAGGCCAGCTAGTGGCCTTACCTGCCTCACATATAAATGAGCAACAGGCTCACTGAAATCGCAAATGAGGCATTTACTCAACACTATTAACTTGATTGTCTTCCTGCCAAACTCACGCTGGTGCAAACGGGACCAGAACCAAAAAAGCAAGCAATCTCAACCTCCTGCAGAACGATCCACACTGCAGAGCTGGATGAACCTGACTATTACCTTGAGTCTGGCATAAGTTGAGAAACTTTGTGCCTGATGATACCTTCAGTGATGCCACTTCCAGATCATTGTGACGCCCCTCACTTCTGACACTATTTCTGATTTGTGTCAACGTGAGATAAGGATCAGCCCGGTTTCGAGTAACAACTCCAAAATCCCCCCTTTTTTCCCGGGGGGGGGGGGGTGGGGGACCGGGACAGGACTTTCATACAAGTGCCAGCCCCCCTAACGCCGAGCTTTCCGGCTGCCGGTGAGGCGGTAAGGGCCCTCTGGCCCCCCCGGCGAGAACCCCAGACCCCCGCCGCGGGCAGGCTCCCCGCACACCGGCGGGCGGCCGCAGAGCCTGCCTTCCCCTGGGGGAACGCAGGAGGACGCTGCGGACAGCCGGAGCGGAGAAGCCCACCGCCGGCACCGCGGCGGCTGCCCGCACCGCCTGCGGCTCCTCCGCGACCGGCCCCGGGGGCGAGGGGCGGCCGACCCCCGCCCGCTG
>VZTL01041186.1:54791-77726 GCA_013400535.1 Scopus umbretta
ACCGCCCGGCCCGTCCGGCTGCGCCCGCGTCCCCCGGGGCAGGGCGGGCTGCTGGGGCGCTGCTCCGGTGCCGCCGCCGGCCGCCGGGGGGCTGCAGCGGTGAGGTGCCCCAGCCGCCTTCCCAGGACGCGTCTCCAGCCTCTGGGGGACAGCGAGCGGGGACTTGGCAGGGAAGCAACGGCGGGCGCCTCACCGCTGGCTTTGCCGGTGGAGTTCACCGCTGCTTGCGCTCAGCAGACGGGCTGGCGCTACGGGCACCGGCAGCAGGCCTGGCTCGCTGGTGAGTTCTTGCCCTTCAGGGAACTGGGTGCTGCCTGCAAACGCCTTCGTTCCCAGGGACGACGCTGCGTGTCACTCCACTCGGGCCGCGGTCCCTGGGTAGGCCCTTTGGTCAGGCATACGTTACACTACGCACGAGCAACGTCAGCTGCACAAAGGTTCAACTGCTCACACGCGTGCACGTGCACATTCCCGTCATGCGGTCGCAACCAGGCACAACTGCACAAGCACGCTCCACGTACTGGCCAATTTAAGGTGTTGGCTCGAGAACTCCATTGCAACTTCATTTCAAAAGTGTAGGAGGCCTAAAGGACAGGGACAGCCACGACTGAGTCTTAAATACGCTAATGGCTACATAACGGAGTATCAGCTGGTGAAATCTATCACACAGCACCAAAACTGGAGTTTTGACTTAAAATTATTTTTCCAAGTGCTCATTTCTTTATATAGAACAAGTGTGCATAGTACCTGGGCTCAATATCCCATCAAGTAATTTCTCACACCGTGTATTTGTGTGACAAGATGTTGTCAGTTATGCTTTTTCCAACCTTTTTTTGTGAAAATAAAGCAATGCCATTGTCTCTGCCAGTCCTCCAAGGACTGGTGGTTCTTACTCGCAGAAAAATTCACATGGAGCCTGACCCATGATGGAGAACAATGACCCTGTGATTATGCCTGGAGGGGAGTCTGTGGGCACAGGCTGACAGAATCTTGAAGATATGAGGGAGGAAATGGTTTGGGATTGTGTCCTTCCTTTTGTGCTCTGGGAATCAGTCTGCTTTTATAACTGGACGTGTACCAGTGTCATTAACTCTGTCCCTTTTTTCTCCGCCTAAGAGGAACAATCTACAGGACCTTGAATTTTCAACTAATTATTCAGGTCTGTAGGGCTGGTAGAAGAGAGGATGCAGTAAATACAAGCAGAGTGTGTCAGCAAACTTGGATGAGTTACTTTAACAGCATTGTGTTATACTGCAGAATAAAACACTGGTCAGTGTCTACCCTTACGTTCTCTAAAGCAATACCAGAGAGGGTTAAATTTGGTTGTTCTCTCAATCTGGCGTGAACTTTAATATGCAGCTGCCCCGGCTTTGTGGCTTCATGGAGCTTACCACCATGGGCTTTGTGGCTGCACCAGAGCGCTGCTCCTCACCCAACCAGGAATGCACTGGGAGAAGAGTCCTGCACTGCTGCCTGTGTGATGCTCACTGTCATGTTTCAGGGGCAGGGGCAGCAGCAGTGCCTGGCAGCCAAGGAAGGATGTATCCATTCAAATAGCCAGAGTTTGTTTTGTAGTTTCTTCTACTACCGCTCTCGTGGCAAGCGCTCTCCCTCTGTAACTGGACGCTTAGCAGTGAGACCGCCAGTACTGGCCAAATAGATGCACACACAAAGTGGCTGCCCACCAGATCTCCACCTTCCTAAGGGACTGCCTTAGCATGAATGAATTTATCCTCCTCCCATGGCAAGCTGGATCCACTGAGCAGAAGCTGAAAACCAGCTTCTGCAAGGGAGAAAACACAGCACAATCTGCTGATTTCAGACTCAGCAGACAGCATACTTTAGACAGTGAGCAGAGCCCCGACCTTCTGGTTGCCAAGTAAAAGCACTTGAGGAAGTGAGCCTTTCTTGGGATGAAAAGTGTGCTCCTGAGCTGCAGACGGCCCCGTGGCTTTGTGCACTGACCACGGTGAAGTTAGAGTGAACCCCCTGTTTTGGCTGGGACCTCTCCATATGGTTGTGTAGCTTTATGGGGAATTAAAATTCCTTGGAACGGGGCCTGGCCTTTGTCTGGTCCTGCAAACGTGCAAAAGTTTCAGCATTGTACTTTTTATAGCAATATTTATTCAAATCCTGATTCTAATGTTTATCTTTCCTAGTGCCTTGCTGCATAAATGGTTGCACTGAAATTGTCTGCACCAGTAAAGGAGTACAGGAGGGCTCTTCTAAGAAGTGAAGGCTTTAAAATCTGACCTTTAATGGAAATTACTCACTGTATAAAAGACAGTTCTTGATTTTATTTCTCAAATTGCCATTCACTTTTAAGATTCTTTTGGTTAGGTGTTGTAAGGCCTCTAGTTTAAGAATACCATGAAAATGGAAGTTTGGGTTCAGTGGGTGTTCACTGCAGTAACCTTGCTTTTGAGCCCAGCAGAATGCATTATTTATATTTCTGTATATGTATGTCTTAGATCAGATTTGAAGCTTTCAATTATGCAATGACAGATGTCTGTCCCCTGTAATTAAGCACATTTCCTTTTCTTTAAATCACATGTTTATATGCTAGTTAACAAAAATGCTTTTCAGGCAAACAGTCATGAGTGGTGCATCTTGAAATGCTGCTGGCAAACCACATCTCCTCTCACTTGTCTGTGCAAAGTGGATGAGAGCTACAGATCAGGGAGCGGATGCCACAGAAAGGTTGTCTTCCCAACCTGAGCCCAAGGAGGATGGAGATGGCAGGCATTTGAACTCAGGTACTTGGGTGCTGCCACAGGACCTGCCAGAACCAACATGTCAGCCCTGCAGAGCATTTCCGCAGCTCGATGACTTCATCTTGTTCCCAGAACAAGAGTGCCTATCCCTCGTGGTTCAGGAGTCTGAGCTGAGCTTGCCAGATGGGCACTGCTGGTCATATCTTGACAGAAAAGAAATAGGCTAGCATTCTGATTTAGAGAACAGAATTTATTTTATCGGAAATAATGTTTTGTAGTGGCAAGCTTCTAATTTATGTCTGACTAGACCGTGTTTTTCTAGTTGAGTAAGAACTGTTTTCATTAAACAGCACTCAGAAATGGAAATCAGTCATGTTACAAGGTGAGCTGCACTAGTTATGAATGGGGGGAGTGGTGCAGCCTTCTTGGAAACAGCCTTTAGGCAAATCCCTTTCTGCAAAAGGATTAGTTAATAAGATGGGACATAATCACCCTGTCTGGGGTGGGCGTTTTCTTATTCTGTGCACTCAGCCCCTGTGTTGGTTTCCTTTGTTATTCTCATCATCTGCTGCCAGAGCACCAGCTGGGTTTCCCATTAGTCCCTATGCAGGGGAATTGCAGGCTCCAGACGACGACTGCCCAATCTGCTGAGTAACCAGTGAGAGGCATAACATGCAGTATAACTTTCACAAGCATTTTCTCTGTGAGGCTGCCCACTTACTAAGTGTTCTCTTTTAAATGTTTGAAGGGGAATTTAAATGCCAACTGAATCATTCAAACAGCAAAGGTATTGACAGAGAAATCCTATTGGGTCATCTTGCCTACCACTCACTGCCAAGGCTCTGTTGTTGTCTGCCGGGTGTTTTCTGACGATTTTGCTAATTCATTTTCTGTTTGTCAGGCTGGCAGGCATTTTCTTAATTGGAAAAACTCTGCATCCTCTGTTGGCAAACTTCTGTGCTGGTTCCCAGCTCCCAGATGCTCTACGCAACGTCATTCTGTCTGTAATAAAACCAGAAAAGAATTTTAAAAAGTGAAGCACGTCCCAGATTGTGGCTTCTTGTTCACATAATGTTGCCCGTGCCACTGGAAGTTTGTCACTACACCAGGAGGTTAAGATCTTGTTGTGTTTCCCTTGTGTCACGAACAAGGTGAAATCCACTGGTCCTCATTTTTGTTTTAGACTGCTAGTGAAGCAGAATCACAGTGCTAAATACTACAGCTGGATTTTATCAAGCAATAGATAATTTCAGGATCAATGGTATATATCTAGAGTTCTTTAGTCAGGTGATTTTCATGGATATCTATCAGATAACTGAAATCAAATACCATGTTCTTTGCAGAAATAAAGTCCTGCTAGCAGTTCACAGTATTTAGTGTTTAGCTTTTTATTCTTGCTTCTTTTTCTGGAGTTACTCAGCCTCTTTAAAGAAAGTTGAGGGGGTGGGAGGGAAGCATTTTGTGCTCTGTAGCTGTGACCACAATAGTTCTTAGACTCAGAGAATGTCGTGTTATTTGAAGGAAATAGGTTGTTGACATTAGGTGAGATTTGGGCCCCTCCTTCACCAATGCTCACAAGCTCAAGCAAAGGAGAGCCATGTCCTGAGTGAGGACATTTCCTTCCTTGATGTCAAATCAATACAAAATGGTTTTACACTGGTTTTCCTGTGGTCCTGGAGGCAGCAGATCTTCAATTCACATGAAAGGGACATAATGACAGCATAACTTTGTTAGCATGATAAACGCACATCTGGTTTCATAGTTCATTTGCTTCTAAGGTCTGTAGAGACCTCTTCAGCTAGAGAAGCACTGAGAAGCAGCAGGGCAGTGGCAGGTTAACGCTGTTTTCTTCATCCCCAGCTGCTTCCTACAGGGTTTGATAAAACTGCATCCTTTTATTACATGCATGGTAAGTAGCAATGATGAAATTAGTTGGAGTTATCTTGTTTCATGCAAAGTTAGAGCTGCCTTCTCTTACTCTACAGTCCTGATTTACTGGAGTGTCCTGTTTTAGGAGACTGCCAGATAAACAGGATTGTTTTGCTGATTCATTCTTGCAGCAACGTCAGGACAGCCTCCAGCACCGCATTTCATGTGCTTTGGGGAAAGTCAGGCTAAGGACAAACACAGAAGAAATAGTGAAAGAGCCAAACTTGACAAGAAAATCTGATTGTCCTACTTACATTTAGAGGCAGAGGTCAGAGATGGGTGGCTTCTTTCATTCCCCAAGTAACGGCACGGCACGTTGATGAAGTGTCCTTCAGTGCCCTTCAGGCAGGTGAATGATGAGCCTGCTATTTCCATTGACAAGGGAAGGTCAGTGGCTGATCTTCCATCACCATGCTCTAGTTTCTAAACTTTTGGACATAGTAGGTCAGAAGCTCAAAACAGACCTTTGCGATCCTCCAGGCTGCTCTGCTCACCAAGGGGTTTTCCATCTCAACTCTGTATATCTTTCAGAAAACTATCTGATCTTGATTTACACTTTTAGAGCTGGGGAGCATGTGACAGGCACAGTAAGGGCCTAAAACAGCATCCTGCCCTTGCTGTTAAAAATGGGCATCCCATATCTCCTCTAAATGTGCTCAACTTCAGGTTCCAGCAATAGACCTCTCATACACATCCATCCTTGAGCTTCAGGGGCCTCCTGTATCAAGTATCTGCACCCCCATATTGGCATGTACAGACTGTGATCAAGTTCCACTTAACCTTTTCTTTGACATGACGATTGTATTGTTGTCCTTGAGAATAAACTACAAGGCAAATTTTCCAGTCCTTTTGCTACGATTGTGGCTGGAGGGGTGGCAGTTTTGTCATCCACTGGAAACACAGGCAGCTAGAACTGAAGACAGAATGGCAATAATACAGCAATGTTAAATGCATCCATATGTACTCCCATTTGATATGTCTGCTTACGCACCCAAGGACTAACATTAGTTGTCTTTGCCACAAAGTCATGCTAGGAGCTGATGCTCAGCTGATTTAAAATCATGGTTTTCCAGAACAGAGTTTCCAGTACTGATAGGTACGTCTTTGTTCTTAGATGTACAAGTTCATGTGTGACTCTGTGAATGTGCCGGTTTTGTGTGACTGGGCCCAGCTGTCCACGGTATGGCCAATGTGCTGCCCTACCCACCTGGATGTGCTGTACTGGATGAGAGAAGTTAATGGATGAGACTGGAAGGACATACCTTGTGTTGTCATAAACTACAGAAGATGGGAACAAGCTGGTTGTTTAACATGGAAACAACGTTGGGGGGAAACAGCCCTTTATATCAGGTACTGGGCAAAGGTTTCACCACAGGCACAGATGTCATCTGATGGACTGCTGTACAGCAGGATGGTGTCTTTCATTAAATCCTTTACCCACGTCAAACCACTGCAGAGTTAGAAAGAAAAAACATTTGACTGTCAAAAGCCTATTCAGTATTTCATGCCAAAGCCACAAGGGAAGTGGGTTCATAGCGTGTTAATTTCTATTGCAAAGTGCTGTTCTATTGTTGGAGGATATAACTTCTAACAACACATACAGACTGACTTCAGACTGTCAGAGTCTGTCATGCTAACAGAGACCACTACTCAGATGAGCAGTTCGAAGTCAGAATCTTCTGTGCTAGAGTATTTCTGAAACGGAGTAATCTCTGTTCCCAGATTTGTTTAGTGCTGAGCAAAATCTATGGGAAATTCCAATATTTCAATGTTGTTTTTTTTTCCTCTTGAAATGAGCTGATAGTCAAAATGTTAACAGATAATAATGGTGGGACAGGAGTTCTGAAAATTTCCCTGTGGGGAATCTGGCCTCTCCTTCCTTCTCCCTGTCCTTGTCCTCTAAGGAAGGACTACTACCTCTTCCTCAATGCCCAAGGACTCTCTCAGTGCTGCATGCATCACAGCCGGATGCAAAGTGATTCACTCAGTTATGTAGCTGTTTGAGACAAAAGGTGCCAGAGATAAAGCTCTCACAAGGCAACAGAAGTAATTTTTTAAGAGGTTCAGAAGTACAGCTTTGGCATCAGTATGAAATGCCAAATACTCCAACCTGGGTAGAGTCTACATAGCTAGCTGGACCCACTCGAACTAACAAGGAGGAACACCTGGTGACCCACGAGGTTCTGCACATCAGGTAAGCTACAGCCACCTTGCCTGAAGATGGAGATAGTTCAAGACCAGCCGACAGATGCAACTACAGACTTCCAGGAACTACCAAGTAAAACTGTAGACATTTTCTGTAAGTTGCAGGTCAGTGGGCATTTTCAGCATCACAGTTTGGGGAAGGGTAAGACTGTAGCCACTGGAAGAGCTCTGCCTTGGTGTGGAGTAGACCGTTAGGGCCTGGATGAGGTGGATTTACATAAGAAAACACCCATTCTGGATCAGTTTGAAGCCCAAAATATTCTGCCAGACTTGTGCCAGATTCACTTCAAGAGCAGTCAGCCCAGTTCCTCTGAGTTCATGTTCTGCCTCCCTGCCCACCTCTCTTCCTCTTGAAATCAGTCTTGTTTCCATGGTGTTGCACTTGACCTAATCAAACACTGCAGACCTAAAGTGGTCTTGCCTCCAACCTCCCTGCCCATAGTTTCAGGAGAGTACGTTGATGCTCTATAGCAAAAACAGGTGGTGTACCTAGAGATAATTAGTGATTACATGCCAGTGATTACGTGCCTATAATCAGTAATTAGATGTCAACAGAGTAGAATTATAGTGGGTTTAAAGGTACTATGTTTGTTTGTTTGTTTGCTTATATGGTTTCTTGAGACTGTGATGAAGAAAGCATTGTAATGTATTTTGGCCAGGCTAGTGAAGTAGGCAGGGTTGCCATTTGTGCACGTTCTCTTTCATACTGTGTAAATACCACAGGAACCAGGCTGTGACTGAAAGATCCCAGTCTGCTTGCCTGTCAGTCATTTGCTACCACTTTGGAGGAAAACCATGTTCTTTAAACCGGAGTGACTACTGTCTTGCAGGAGCTAGAACCTGTGCTTGCCATGGCCAGGACTACTTCTTAATTTTCACTAATTCAGATGAAAAATGGCTGGGAAAGAGTTGTTATCTAATGATGTGTAAAGCTAGACTGTACTAACTTGATATCATGGTCCTTACTGTGCTGACAGAGATGAGTCCACTGCTTGCTGTCTAGCAGCTGTCCTGGCTCAGTGTTAACCACAGGTGTGTCACTAGCAATAGCTGAGCAAAGCCTTACTGTCTAAAAGAAAAAAGAGTTGGCTCTAGCACTGCTTTAGGACTCTGCTTTTCCCTAGTGAGCCATGGACTTACTAGGATAAACTGTATTTGGAGACATAAATGACTGGCCAGCGATGTACAGAGCACATACAGGAGGCAGTCTTAACAGGCAGCTCATTCCGGTGTGATCAGCAGCTGAGAACCAGCCACTGACGAGCAGAGTGACGGGCTCCTGGATGGTGACATGACTTCTCCCTCCCATGCTGCAGAAGGAATTTGTATCATCAGGGAAGTCCCTGTAAGGGCGAGGACAGGGATCTCTCAGACAGCATGGCCATGCATGGGGGGAATGCCCCAGGCAGCAGGCTGGGGAGCGTCACTTGCTGTGCACGGGAGGTGGGAAGGCTGACTGAGAGTTGAAAGCTCTGTCCTGTCACAGTAGCTTAGCTGAAGAGAACTTAATGTACTGAGGTGATGGATACTGAGCGAGGACAGAGCTACAAAGGTCAGAATGCTTCTAGTCCAGAAGAAAGTCTGCAAGTATTTCTGTTTCTTTCCAAGCCACACCAGGGAGCCGTGTGCTAACCGCTAAGGTTTTGTCTTCCATCTGTTTGAAAGTAGGGGTAGGGGGAGGAATCATGAGAGAGATTTATCCTTGTTGGCCAGAGGATGAACCTAAGTCCTGGCTGAAATCTCTATTTCTTGAAGAAAGACATTGCAGGAGGGAGGTATCTCAATGAAAAGATAACTTTTGTAGATTTTATCTAAACTAAAAGTGTCTTTTGAAGTTTTATGCATCAAAGAGAACATAAAAAAGCCCAAATGCAAAGATCCTTATTAGATCCTCAGACGTCAGACACATCACCTTCTGATCAGCTGAAGACCCTTTAGAAGTTTTACAAAGCACGTTTTTCCAGTTAAGCAGACAGCTCTTAGGGTTAATAATAAGCTACCTTTGCTTTCAGCTTTAATATACTTCTGTAATTCTGACCAGGTCAGTAACAGCCCAAACACATTATGAAAATAATTTGCATTCATTTAATTAGCATAGTTCATCTGACAGTTGCAAAGTTGCAGGAGACCAGTAAGTGCCACTGGTACAGACAGGAGTCAATGGCAGCAATGCAGAAAAACCTTGCTGGAGTCTTCTTCCCCTGTGTGCACAGCTCCTGCTCACCTGCCGCTCTCCAGCCTCTGCATAGGGCTCCCAAGGATGTCACGGTGAAACACGTGAACCATCAATGCTGTAGTCGATTCTTGGATTAGAGAATCACTTACTGTTTTATGGTTTGCTTTGGTTTGGTTTTCCACCAGTGTGCTTGTGCTGCACAGACAGCACAAAGGCAAAGATGCGATGGGATTGTGGTCTTGGGGCCTCCTGCTGCGGAGAGGTGGTGGCTTTCGGCCAGGCACTGCAGCCTTCGTTCTGTAGCTGGTGGGCACATTGATGTCAGAGCAGCATGACAGATGTGTGCGAGATAGCTGTCTTCCTTCACAGGCACCTGGCCAGTGATCTGGGTCGTCTAATAGACGTGCTGTCTGCCTTGCAGGAGTAGCTGTGCCTGCAGTCTGACACATGCAGTGAAGGAGAAGTGCCAGGTCTGATCTGATGAGACTGTGGTGCCATTCCTCTCCCAACGCTGTTGCAAAACGGGTTGCTGACAAGACCCACATCAGCCAGTTGTCTGTTTTCCTTGTGGCAGAGCCAAGATCAAAGGGGGTACTGACATTTCTCACAGGGACTGACTTGCAAAGGTCATTTGGACTAAAATTTACCCATCCAAATTTTAGTTCTGTTTCTACTTACTACTGCTTGCTGTCAAAAGTATCCAAAATAACGATGGTTTCACATTGCTGTGATCCACTTGGCTAGGAGAGTTGGTTTTATCACATTCTTATTTCAACATTCCTGGTGTAAATCTGGATGAACTGGAATGTAGTTCAGTGAAGACACATTTGTGCAAAACTGACAAAGGAGAAAGCAGAACCAGGCTTACTATGTTTTATAACAAAGCTATATGGTGTTGGCAAATGAAAGCTATCTGACTCCATCAGCCAAGCATAGTAACTAAGGCTCTGAGATGCAGTGGGAACAGACAGGTGAGAAATGAATGAGCTCAAGGCACTTTAGGAAATTCCATCCATGCACTGCTAGGCAAAAAAATGGGCAAGTTTCACTGGGTATAAAGAGCAAAGAAAGTAGGGCAGTAAAGACAAGAGTCTTTCAGCAGATCCAGCACCAGCAAGCCACACCTCCAGCTTATCTAGTTATATTAGTAATTGTGTTGAGTCTGTATTCACTGTCCCTCCAAACTTCCCTTTGAAATCGCTGCCAAATTATCCCACCGTTAAGGACTGGTAGGCTATCCCTTCAACACAGATGTTAAAATAGACAAAAATAGACAAAGTCCATCTATGTTGCTTGCTAAGTATGTCCTAGGGAAAAGCGAGCACAGCTTACGGGCTCCCCTTTCCAGGGAATAGTAGAAAAAGGCTTCTGCATTACTGAAATCCATCACCCAAACACATCCTGCCCTTCACCCCTTTGTAAGCAGTCTTGGAATGGGTTGTTCCCTAAACTCATTTTCAGCTGCTCACATGAAACCCAAGACTCTATCAGAAGGCCAGAACCCAAGCTCGGCTGCATTGAATACACCTGGGAGAAGTCACCTGAAAAAGGGGGACTTAGTCCAGAGTAAATCCTGCCACATCAAGGTCAGTGTCAGGCCCATGACACACCCAGAGGGCAGGGGTGTGCCCGTCTCAGACCACCCAGTGGATTCCTGTTTCCCAGCAAAATCTTCATCTTGCAGAATAGGTAAGCTTTCTGGCTGGACTGTGATGTGCATAGCTGCTAAGGGTCCGGTCCACCAGGCTATAAATGAAGGTCTCTGCAGGGAACCTCAAAACAAGCAGGGTGTGCATGCAGGGTTATGCTCCTAGGATCAAACGTTGAAGTTCTTAGTAACCTTTACTTTTGGGAGCCAAAAAAAGGAGGAAATATACTGTTCTCCAAAATGCTTTAATTTTTGCTATTTTCTATTTGACGTATTGTTCTTTTTTTTTTTTTTCTCTGTGATGGCAATAGGCACTTCAGTATCAAACTGCCCCTGAGTGGTTGCACATCTGAGGTTAAATTTGTGACCCCATGTCAAAGGCTGGAAGTGGAAACCACAGGTATTTCCTGCTCATTTCAGGATGCTTTTATGTCTCTGGGCCTGGTTCTGCATTGTTTTCCTCTGCAGAGTGTAAAGTGTTAGCAGAGAAGGAGGATGCTCCATTCCACCCTCAGCCCATGTATCAGTGCCAGCTGAAAGGGTGAGACAATAAAAATCTCGCTACCTAATCTCTAACAGTTTTGGAAGACTAGTTTAGAGGGGGTAGGGATTTTCTGGCCTTTTATGGGATTACCGTGTTGCACAGATACAAAATTAACATCAATGTTTTGTCTTTATAATACATGTTTATACCCACCTTTGCTCAGGCTGAAGGGGCTTTTCCTAACTTCTGGGTTGGTTCTTTCATCTCAGCTGCTTTTACTTCTAAACCAACAGCTTCTGAGTGCCATACCATGGGCAGAGTGCAGTGAAAGGAATTAAACTGACTCATCACACTGCAGGCTCATTCCTGTTTAACAGGGAATTGTGCACGACAAAATACCATTCTGCTGAGTGGCACCACTCTATGAATTTTACTAAGTATGAAAAAATAAAGACCAAAGAGAGAGGCAACAGTGAACAGATAAAGAGCCAGAAGCTTTCTTGCTGGAGAGGCTGGAACCCAGGGTCCAAATTGCAGCATTTTGATGGGGGCCCTTTATAGAGCACAGGCAAGTTAAGAATGTCAATGGCTGTGAACTTTCAAAACACAGTGAGGTGTTTTGGACTGAAAATTGTGAAAGGCAGCATATTAGTAATTTCCCTTGGAAAGCATATGAATGTTGTAGCTGTTTATGCTACACTTTGAATGTCAGAGTTTGAAATCAATCTGCACCCCAGATGTGCTAATGCCTTAACTGCTTTCCCGCATCCCATGAAACATACAGTATTTTTAGAATTTCAGACCCGTAACTGCCAAATGAACCACTCTCAGTCTGTGAAGCTAAAATCCTTTTTGTTTTCCCTATATTTGCCCTGTTACTACACATTTCTTTTGGTAGAAAATGGTTAAGAACATTGCAGGTTGCTCTTGCAGTGTGGCCCTTCTGCTTCACTGTGTTTGCCTTTTTTCCTTTTCACTATTTCTGACATACATTGTGATATGGAAGTGAGGACCTGTGTGGGCCACACACAAATACATGCAGGTGGTCAAACAGTTTTATGTACACTATCCATGGTATGTTCTTACAGGTTTAGACTAAGTGACCGTCCATCATTATTCAAGTCCTTCACTGAGAGCCTAGGCTAGCTGATAAAGATCCAAGTAATGGATACCACGGTGACCTCTGGAAGTTCCTGTGCTGAGAATGTAAAAACAGAGGCTTGTCTTTCCTGCCAAGCTGGAATGCTCAAATTCTTTTCATAGCCCCTATAAATTAAGCAACTGCAACTGTACTGGCTGGTTTACCTGGGGCTTAAAGAAGGCACTTTGGGGAACTGGTCACTTTAAAAGTTCCCTGTTTCATATACAAAGAAATCCAAACTGCTGTAGGTTGTTGTCTTTTTATTATAATACTTGGTGGGTATTGCCATTCTTCTCTCCTTCATTCTCTTCATCCTCTGAAGTTACAGGGAAAGTGTAACACCAATGCTTTCTGGCTATGTGTAAAAACAAGTCTTGTTTGAGGGTGTGTGTTTGTTCTGGAGGAAGAGATTTACACAGAGTGCTTTCTGAGCATCACTTCTGGAACTCATAATAGCTCAGGGATACTTGAACTCCAGCTCACATAGCTGCCCACTGCTTTTGTCTGGCTTGTCCTATAAATACGTAATATGCCTTAACCCTGCTAAGAAGTATATACTTTTTCTGTATTTTCCTATCTTTGAAACTGCAGTTTATTTACTTAGACTTGCATGGTAATAGTTTCTAACTCATTAGCATTTTTTTTTAAGGATTACAAAGCACTTCCCACGACGCTTTAACAACAAGGGCAGCTATGGCAGAACCAGGAGTTGTGGAGTGCTGGGGACAGCATAGGCATCAGCAAGACATACTGCAACCGAGAAAACATGTTGCTGGGAACATGGCAAGGAAAGCCCTAAAACATGCTGACTGAGAGAATTACAAGATACTATGGTTCTCATCCTGAAAAAAATGTTTCACACATTCTATATTGATGATTAGTGCCATTTATGTACTTTAGAATTTTTCCATGTTTTTAAGTTAAAAATGGTATCACAGCTTGCGAACTCAGGACCTAAGAGATAATTGAAGCCAGTGCTACTTGTCACAATGATCATGTAGAATTTGCTCAGGTTTCATTCATAAAAATCTTTTTTAGGTGCCTAATGAAAACGGACTGATTTTCCTGTGTGCTGGGTACCTCCAAATCTGCCATTTGCCCTCCTCCTTCTTCAGTGTATGCTCTCCATCAATCCTGAAAACCATCCAGTTGTATTCTCTTCATGCCTGGACAGGAGTTCAGATCACTAACTTGGAAACTGCTGTTGAAAAATGTTGTCTTTTGCCAGCGAAGTTTCTGGAGGTGAAGTGAATTCCCCACTGAGGGGGAAAGGCAGTGCTTTCAGACCTCCTTTATCTGTCTCCAGGAAGTGAAGCTCATTATGTTTCCCCTGGACCATGCAAAGCAGAATAATAATCTTCTTTTGTAAAGTATGTTTTGTGCCAGGTTAACATTACTGAACTTCTGGGATGGTTGAAAACATACAAAGAACGTACAAACAAAAGACTTCCAGTTCCAGAAGCTTCTCCATTCAAATCTCTGAATGCACGTAACGTAATTAGAGCTATTATGAAGAAATAAAAATTAATGAGCCACTATTATATGATCCTTTCTGCATTTATGTTGCAGTTTGTTCATAAAGGAAATAGTCTGCTCAAGACCTGAGGTTTTATATCATCAGGGAGTCAGCAGCCGCTAACGAGCAGATGTGTAGCTCAGCCAAGGAGACACTCTGACCTGTGAGTATAGTTTCAGTAGAGCCTGAATAGAGACCACAGCAAGAAAACACACCAATAGTTTCTTCCATGTCTTTAATAATGGAAAGAAGCATCTTACTCTCCAAGAAGTACTGATAGGCAGCCTTGGCCAGTTCTGGGTGTTGCTGCTGAATACTGAGTTGAAGCATTTCAGAACAACGTTACTTCATGCAAAGGATCACATGTCCTCCAAGCAAGGCAACTTTCTCTGCAACAGATGTCTTTTGTGGGTGGGTATCAGGCTGTGCATTTGCAGTTTAAAGGCATTCTAGAGCAGTTAAATCATCACTGTGTGGCTGACTGCAGGAAGGAAACTGGTGTCTACCATGGTCATGAACTCACTCCCTGTGTTGCTGGGTGATCCAAATGTCATCCATACAGCAGACCACAGCTAATGCACTTACAGTGCAAAAAGCAGGGAGAAGGCAGATCTCCATGTATTACTGGCATAAGACATGGTCTGTCCCATTCGTTGGTGAGACTGCTAACTTTAACAGATGTTTTCATTTCTTCAGCTTTCCTGTCATGTTTTTCACCCTCAAATACGAAAATGATAGACACAGACACTACCCATACAGGCCTTCAGCCCCTGGCTTCAGGGGTCTGCAACATGCCATCACAGGATTCAAGCAGGAATACTTTACTGTCAGCTTGCTACCCACCTTCTCTGGACTCTTAGTCTAGGCTGTTATCTCTGCTACACCTCTCTAAATCAGGAACAACAACAGTCATCTACGCTGTTGCTGCTGGTTGAAGCGTGATCAAAACACAGCCTTAGTGACCTGTTCTGCACATTTGCTGAAAGCCTGCAACAGTGAAGTACTCAGCTGGCATTAGATGTTCAGCTTCAAGCAAGCCTAGGGAGAGGTTAATCACCAGATAATATTATTCTTCTGGGAAATATTCGAGCATAATCTGTTGGTGAGTGTTTGTGCTGGTCCAGTTATGCTCTACTCAAGTTTACGCTGAAGATTTTCCTTACTCTGCTCACTGTCTGTCTTGTGCTCTCACCATTCTTGTCTTCTCTTCCCCTCCTCAGTCTCACACTTTCTGGCACCTGAAGAGTCAGTGCCTGAGGGCAGCTTAAATTGTCCTAGCCACAGCTGGAAGAAGCCCCCTTGCTTTGCAGGGATGCCTGGGGAGGGAGGAGTACAAGCATGTTCTCAGGAGTTTGCAAGGCTGGCTGTGGCCGTTGCTGTAGCAATAGTGAAATGCTAACCAGGGAGCAATCAGCTGTGTCTCTGGACTTAATAATATGATTTCATGTAGGACATCAAAAAAGAATGCAATAACTCAGCAACTCTGCTTTAGGAGTCTAAAGAAACCAGATGAAGCTATGCAATTTTTTTACAATATCCAGATTCTTTCCGCAAGTCAACTTGTTTTGTAAGTATTCATTCTCCCCGAGTCCTCTGAGGATCAGAATCTAATAAATGTGCATATTTGTGTGAATTTTAGTTTAAGCTTGGCATGAAAGCTATGGACACTTTTTATTTGCAGAACAAACACCATCTTCTAAGGCAAGTGAGATTCACTTATTAAGTCTCAGCTTTTAATCCAGCTTGCCAAGATTCTTCCCGGTAGCTACAGCATGCAATAATTTTCACCCATTTATTCAGTGGAACACACACCTCGAATACCGTACTCTTAGAGATGCTGATCTCATGATTGCTGGCTTTCACTTCAGCAGATTAGTTACCGGACCTTGAAAACCTATTTCATACAGCCAGGCAAATGCTGTAATATATTTATTTTGGAATTTAAATACTTATCCTAGTTCATGATGACTTGCTTTTAATATACCATGTTCTTTTTTGCTTTTCTCAAATATTGAGGAGAATGTGTATTAATATACAGAGAATTATAAGCCTGAATGGCCTAAGACTTTCACCTAAAGCATTTTTAGAGTTGATACCTATGTGAATTTTAATCTGTGAACTGTAGAGTATAACATAATAGTCATATACAGAGTTTGAAATTTGAACTTTCTTTTAGATTGCTATACATGTTCCCACATAGAAAAAAGAATGTATATGATCTCTGTAGTAGTATTTATAACTGCTATGCAGGTCTAATTTCAATTTTCCATAAATATTTCATGAGTAAGCTCCAGGCCAGGGTTATTTGGTGAAGATGCTTATAAAGCTACTGAATAACAGACGGGCAGCCACCTGTGGAAAACTCAACCATAGGAAACACGGTGGCATTTGTCAGCTGAACTGATATTTATAAATCATTCTGTCACCCGTCGTGAGGGGAGAATATGGTGCATCCTTCCAATGGCCAGATGGTTACTCCATGTGTTATCAGTCAGGATAAGATTTGCATTAATATAAGCAGTAAGATCACAATTTTGTGATTCCTCCAGATGAGAGAATATTTTAAATCTAAACCAAATGCTGCTGCATTGCCAGGGCAATAAATAAAATTCTGACGATAAACCCAGTTTGGGTCCAGAGACAGAACGACCTTTCTCCTCCCAAACCCCTGTGGTATTTAGCGTGGGAGATGCGCCCTGCACGTCCCGTTGCATACAAGTCGTGCCAGACTGGTTCCAGCCTGGGGACATGCTGGCAGCGATGGCGTCTGGGCATGACACAGCGGGCGTTGCGCCTGTGGGGCGGCAGCGCGCGACCCACGAGCGGCGGACAGAAACTCCCAAAGGTGCCGGGTTTGGCGCCCAAGGCCATGCTGGGCGGGAGCTGGTGGGTCCTGCCTGGCAGTCGGCGTTTGGAGCTGGGGAGCGAGCAACCTCAGAGCACATGCATGAACGGGGTTCGGCTGCGCAGGGACTTGGGAGCACGGGGTTGCTACAGATGATTGCTGGCGTGGTGGCGGGATGCCTGGCATGCACAACAGCGACTGGCTTCCTAGCAGTCTAGAACTCATATGGGCAATTAAACCAGGATTATTGTTAAAGCCAGCATTTTTGACTGGAGGCACTGAAAACTGATTTGACGACTGCATCTTGCCATATCCCAGGTTTTTGTTATTAATCTCTGCAATTGTCTTACATTTACTTCTGTTAGTAAGAGGTGTCCCCAGGGCATGAGTATAGGTGGTGTACTGGAGTATAAAGTTGAAGAGCTTGAATTTCCTGCTCCTGCTAGGCTCTCATGGCTCAAATATGGGTGTTTTTCCTGTGTCTGAGGCAGGTGAGGAATTAATGCAATATACAGAATTAGGGTCCAGGCTACAGTTGGTGTTCAATTTAGCGATGGCTGTGGAGCTCAGTTAATGGCTGCATTTTACTAGATAGGTTGGTGTAGGATAAGGCCAGAAGTAAACAAATGAGTTTTCGTTAATTTGAGTACTATGGGAAGCAGGGTGTGTGATTGCGTCTCGGTTAGGACCCTGGACTTAAAGCACTGCTGATTCTAAGTAGGGCCTACTGTTTCATCTATGCTGAAGCTGTTTTCTCTCCCAGCCATTGTCATGCAGCTAAATCTGGAAATAACAAATGTCACAGGGACAGGCTGACAGTGTGGATTAGGATTGTTCTTAGGGTTAGTGATCTGGAATGAAAGAGTTGATGACCTTACTTTATAAACGACCCCTGTTTGGCCCATGCCAATGGCAATGGGGTCACCCTCTTGGTTGCTGATTGCTTTAGTTCTTGTGTCCCAGGGTTCAAAGATATCAGTTATGTGCAGTGCTAGAGTTAATATCAGGGTCCAGTTTTGTGGGATCTGTAGATCTCGGTGTATGATTTGTTGTACGACTGACTGGGACAGAATTCGGCACAAAGTGGCAGGAATAATGAGTTTTCATCTGCTCCAAAGCCAGGGGTCAAGAAGATAGGAGCATACTGGGATTAGTATTATGGTTAATGTTGAGGTTCACATCTGGAGGTGCTGAAGACCTGACTTTGTTATCAGTTCGTACAGGCTCCCCTGTTCATATCGAGAAATGTGTGACTGACTGACTGATGGTTCGTCCTCAAGGGAGTGCCTGTTGCTGAGGAGCCTGCTTGGGTGCAGCTGTGTTCCATGTCTCTGAGCACACATGCCAGACTCTTCTGGACCTTTTCCAGTACTGCTCTCCTCTTTTCAAGATCTGCATTGGACCAGAACCTTGTGCAGCATTCAAAGACACAAATGAGCAAGAGGTTGGTACAGTTACATTTTCCAATGTTTGTTCCTTCCCTAGTTATCCCTAACATGGCATTCGTTTGTTGAGCACTGATCTGCAAGATCCCTCCCTCGGCTGGTATAGTGCCTCTCGGAAATGGTAAGTGTCAGTCTATAATTAGGGAGTCTGTAATCCATAGATTAGTGGCTCCATGCTCTAAAGTCCCCATCTGTTCTACACACTGAAATCATTATATCTCTAGTCTCAGTCCTGCTCCAGGCTTCTAAAATGGTTTTCACAGGATTTTCTTTGTTGTGAAAAGCAGCTTGTTCATGGCTGTCACTTGGTGGCCAGGCACTAGAGCAGACATTGTACAATGGCCTCTTGTCAGTGTGGCACAAGCTGTGGGATGCTCCCCTATCCAAGCAGGAATGGGCTTTGGAATGTATTTTTCTGCCGTGTTCAGAGACTCAGCCCCCCCTTGACACAGAGCAGATGGCACATTGCCAGTTATTAGGGCTTTTACTATGTTTAGACGCACTCCTAAACAATGGAAAACTACTGCCATCCAAATGGGCTGCAAGGACAACACAAAAACCTTTTAATGTGCAGTCATACTTCCTTTTACGCAGTCCATGAGTACTGGCCATGTCTGCCCCTGACAGATGCACAGTCTGTAACACAGCTCAGTTCTTTACTCACCAAAGCCCTGTTTAATGAGAAAAGGCTGGACAAAATGGACATGCCTCAAGGGCAGCCCAAACAGCTGCAGCTTGAGTCGGGTTACCATCATACTAGGGTACTTTCTACCTGGGGACAGTTTGAAGTGCTGTCATGTACCAGGGACAGACTCACACAAGGCTTGCCCTCTCTTGACCACACTATAGATACTCTGGGACTCCCTTGCAATTGTCCCATCCTTTCTATTGTCTTGTAGCTGGAGGCGCCTTGCAGCTGTCCCAGAGAAACACCCAGAGAGTTCTGGACCCAAAACAAAGTGTCAAAGTTCTTGTTATTGTCATAAAAATGATCTCTTGGATGGCCATGCTTCCATGCATGCACAGGAGATGGCAAAATCAGCCATAACAAATGTTGACACCTAGGCTTACCATTCTGAGTTGTATCAGTCCAGGATGCTGGTTTCATTGCACTGTATCTTCATTCCTTCAGCAAAGTACTCCTGGTTTACATCAGCAGGAGTTCAGGCTCAGAGCTTACATGGCAACTTTCCTATACCTCTACTGATCCAGGTCCAATGAGCAGCACCTTGCCTGAAATATATTTTAAATTTTATTACAAATTTTTAAAAGAGTAAATGAATCTCTGAGTCTGATAGCTGGGTAGCTGCACAGCAATAGCCTTATTGAGCTTCATTTGGCAGAGGGGCTATTTCATGCTGCACTCCACTGCCTTATCTGGGAAGGATCTGCAAAGTCTTTCTGAGCTGGCCATGCTGCTTCTGTCACATAACAGCAGGAGGTTGCGGACAGACATCTAGGGGGAACTACAGTTTGCAGAATTTCTGCAGCATCCAGCAGATGCTGGTATTTTAAATGAAAAAGTTCAGTGAAGCAAAGCAACCCTTCTCAGGCAGGCAGGGTGTAATGCTTATGTGGAATCTGTGGAAATTCTGTGGTACAGAGCTACTTTTCTAGCCCTCCGACACCACACTTGTTCCACTAATGAGTTTCTACTGTGAGCTCAAGGGACCAACTGAAAGGCTTACAAATGAATTCGTATTCTATATAGGTTCAATCATTAACCTATACACAGTTGTCAGAACTGTAGATAAAGACAGTGGCAGTGATGAGGATCTTTGTCATATGCATATATGCATTAGGAACAGCAAAGACTAAGTAGATGATATCCAGGCAACTAGTTAGAACCTACCTACTCTTGCTGACATCAGAGCAACTGCCTTCTAGTGGATGAAATGGTGTTCCCCTTGTGGGTGAACAGTATGACATCAAATACGGCCCATTCTTTCCCAAATGCATCACAGTTCATTTCAGTAATGACAGAGTCTCCAGAGAAGTGATTGCTAGAGCAACAGTTACACCATAGACAAACAGTTAGCATTTCTCAGACTTTCAGTTCTATGACTCGCAGTACCCCATTGGAGGACTCTCCAGGATCTTACTTCATTAGCTACGAGTAGCATGCAGTAGAACAGTACAGCCAGAAAAGTTTACCTAATTTCTAAAAAACCACTGCTAGTTTGTGCACATTCTTTCTTCTGTCAACTTTGTTCTTTAGCTAAGAAGTCCCTCTCTCTGTCAAGTGTTTATCTACCTTGATATATTTACAGTGCAGACCAATGCCCTCACCATGTTGGCTTTGCTAGACAAAACAAGCTAAGCTTATTCCACAGGTCATGTAGCACACATCTATTTTATAACATATCTATTCCCTTTGATTTAATTCTGAATTAGTGCATTTTAATATTAAATGTCCTTTCCATTTTTTCTAGCCAAAGGAAATAAGACTGCTTGGCTCAAGTTCTTTGCTTCATTCATTATTTGAAGATTATTGTGCAAGGCGTTTGAAGATAAACACTTTTGAACTCTGTAATAGTAGAGATCAAGTCTAGATCCAAATTTCTATGTCTTGGACCCACTGAATGTGTTTCAGTCTTCTAAGAACACTTTAAAGCTATGAGCTGCAGTGGATCATGGAAAAGATAATTAATGGTTCTTTTATTTTCAAATAAAGAATACATTCACATGCTGGGCTATTCTGTGGCAATATAATATCCTTTAGCTTAGATTCGTTTGGGATTTGAGCGTAAAAAGATGGGATAGGTGTAAATACCTGGCTATGACTTTGGGCTTTCAAAATGTGCTTTCCATTTCCCCTCTAAGACTTTCCTTGGCAATTTCCTTCCAAAAGGTCTTTTTTGCAGTGCAGACAGTTTCTAAGAGCTGTACTGCCTTTCACCTCTGGGATTATGGGCTTCCCGAGCAGGGCTGCATAATATTTTGTCTCTCTGACAACAAATGCAATAAAAGCACTGCTGTTCACTGCTGCCCCAATTCCAATCATGAAGATTCTTCAAAAAAAAAAACCTCAGCAGAAGTGGGACAAGTCCAGTCTGTTCTCCTGAACAAGAGAAGGCTGTGAAAACCCACTAGCATGCTGCAGTCAGGAGTTATCCTTAAACGTCCTCCCGTGAATTCCTGCTCCTGGTGTGTGGTTGGCACGGCAGGACTGTGACCAGCTGCAGGGTACCTTTGCCATAACAGTTCAGTCTCTTTACATGGCTGGTGGGCCATCAACACTTGCAAAAAGAGGCGTTTCAGAGGAAGCTAGCCTTTGGCACCTCGGGTGGCTTATTTTAGAGAGGAGCTAAATGGCTGTATTTATGTGTGGCAACTGGTATGCCTGCTCTAAGGCACTGCTCTCTTTACAATGCACACCTCTGGCAAAGTGGACAAGGCTTAAGCAGTGAGGTGGAGTCCTCACACGCTGAAAGGGCAAGGAGCTAGTCATTCAGAACAGGGATGCTGTAGAAGTAGGGGCTGGGAATGGTGGGTGTTAGAGGGAGCCCTAGTCTGTAAACTAGACTGCCTTGGGGTTCCCAATGCTTGTTGTAGCTTGGGCTTTGACTGCTTTTCTTTTTCGTCATGTTTCTGCTGGCAAAGCTGAAGCAAAATTGTCTAGGAAAGATTTTTTTCCTTGCTGAGTTGTCTGGTCTGATTTTGCAGACTAGGTTTTAAAACCAGCAAATGTTTGCTCTGAAGAAGACAACAGAAGGACTTGGCCCCAGCACCCCCTGGAAGTGACAGAGAAGACATTTCTTGCTCCTCCTGGATGCTTTGTTGATGTGCAAAACTGTAAGGTAATGTTTCAGAAGCTCATAAGAGTTCAGTAACTGCAGTTCATCCATTTCCTCTGGAAGTTAAGTACTCATGAAAAAGCATAAAATTTATTTCCCAAATCATAACCCTTATAAGGGTTAAAATGTAGTGGAAGAAAACTTAGTTTTCTGCTCTGTGGTTCTCATGTCTCCCAAAGAAGGTCACTTTTCGTTAAGTCTTGCAGGTAACAACAGAAATCAGGTCAGTATATATTTTGAGCAGAAGTTTTATTTTAGTGGCCAATCTAGACCTTTTGAGTAATAATCCACAAAGCAAGAACAGAAGCCTGAATTTCAGAGTCATTATTTTTTCTACTGACAGGCTTGGCTTGTATTTTCAAGAGTTTTGCTTAGTTGGCTGGGTATCTCTGCTTCACCCAGTGCTTATAGGAGGCTCTGTAACAGCAACTTTATTCTCTTTCTTATACAGGAGTCATGCTGTAACCAATATGACCACTTAAAGTTCCTTTTAAGCTGAGAAAGTGCACAGATTTGCGTGGGGCGCTTGCAAAGAGTCTGAAGACTTTCAAAGAGCATGGCCTAAGATGTAAAATATACATATTTAGTTCTTGGCAGTGACAGTGGAAAGCAGTATCGGCACCTGAGGATGGCAAAATCCGGGAAAAAGAGGGACACGTCTCCGTTTTGCACCGCTACGGTTACTGGTTCGGGTTGTTACTCTGATGAGCTTCTATCGGCTGTTTTTCCAAAGCGGTGTGCTTGTATTTCACGGGAAGCGGACTTCCAGCTCTATTTGCGGCAGTCTGCACCGACTTCCCCGCAGATTTCAGTGTCGGGAACGGCCGAGCCTTCCGCCCGGCGCCGACGCGCCCCGCAAGCCGCAGCTCGAGAGCTCCAGCACTCCGCCCGGGCCCAGGGCGCGCTCACCCGGCCCCGCACAGCAGCCAGGCTCCGGAGGACGGTCCCAGCCCCAGCTCTGCCGCATCGCAGGCAACCCGCACCCGCCGGGCAGCGGCTGCCGCAGGGCAGTGCCGAGCGGGCGGCGGCCGGCCC
>VZTL01041187.1:3959-26643 GCA_013400535.1 Scopus umbretta
TGATGGAAATGTTTGTCAAGGAGCTTTGGAAACTTCTAAAACAATTCTCTCTACATAGGCTACTGATACTATAAAATAATTCACTTTAGTCTCTCCCTGTGTCTCTCAAAAAAAGTAGAATTATCTCAACTATTAACACACAAAATTTAAATGTTCTCTTGCAAAATACTAATCAAAGAGCCAAGCCACTGAACCTCAGAGCTACAGTCTGCTTTCAGTTACATTTGGTCAACTTTATTGAATCCTGTGACAATTTACACATATAGGAAATTGTATTCCAGAAGAATACCTACTTTGTGAACTACTAGTAATGTATTTAAAGGAAACATGCTTATTCTTTACTGTAATGTTTCCTGTAATACTACAAAATCCTGCTACTAACTTTTTCTGTAGATGCAACAAATCCTCGTGTCTTATTTAACATGCATTATATCCAGTGACCCAATTTAACAGTGCAAGACTTGAAGAAAAGAAGAGCTGTTAGATCTACAAATATATATCACTACATTCCAGCCAAACAAACAGTGGGAACATGCAGAAGCAACACAGAAGGAACACTGCATGTTATTAGCATCTCTCTCCATCCAGATATTTTATTAAATGGATGATAAGCTTTTATCTTACCCAGCTGCTCAGGAATTTGTAATTTTTTTAAAAATAACTTTTCTGGCAAACTACTGTTTGTAGAAGATTAGCTACTTCCCTGCTTCAAAACAATTGTACAAAATTTATAGACTTCTACAGGTTTTTTAATAACTATTTTTGCTACATGTCAATAACACCTTCTTCTAGAACACGTGCCTGTAAATCTTTGGCCACATTTTCAACGACCTTTTCTTTCAAAAACACTGGTAGCCCCTTATAGCTATATACATATCTATAGTTTTATATATACAGCTATTGCATTTCATTTGTTTTGTAACTTAAGCTGGAAGATCAAATAAAGGTTACATTTTGCATAAACATCTGTACAGAAAGTTAAGTTCTGCTCTGGTATTTTTACCTTCATAACACTAGAGCAAACATCATTCTTACTGTTGTATTTAAATAAAAAAATTAAATGGATTGTGTGTAGTGCTCATTACCTCAAATTATACAATTATAATTAACAGTACATTAAATTTCTCATAGTATGGTGATAAAAACAAATAAGATAACCACAAGCTACCATAATTAGTATTTCACTTAGAGATTTTTTTTTCATCTAGATGTCAGGATTTTGCTGTCCAGCATTAAATCAGTTATAAAATTACCTCCTCTTAAGACTATGAAATATACTGCACAATACTGGGATGGCACAGGTTTTATGAAAATCTGTTGGTTTTTTCTTCTCTCTCTAAACATAATGTATTTTCCATAGCCATATCCAAAAAAGATACAGCTTGCAGATAAAACATCACCTATATGGAAAACTATTTTGTACAGTTACATTTTGTCCCATTTGGCATCATTTCAAGCAGTGCAAAATAGTGTTGTTTTTTTTTTCCCCCATAGATATCAGTCATGAGAAGTGTTTTAAAACATCTGAGACTAAATCTGAAGCTCTCCAACAGCAAAAGATTTTGTTTTCCAGGTGTGTACAGAGTAACAGTAATAGTACTGAGCTAAATCCACTTGTTGGCCATTCACTGTTTTCGCATTTCAGCTTAAAATGCATTTTACTGCCAGAATGATTCCCTCTGAAGTAATTTTCTGCCAGAGACACTCAGAACTCCACAACTCAAAGGCTATTTTCTGGCATTATTTTACTAGGAAAGAAGGTCCATTTTAGCGGTTTGGGGGAGGTAGACTGTTTGGTTTTCTATCTGTAAAGCTCCAGGCCTCTTTTTCTCTGGTTCCCAAGGACCATGGCAGCATGAGTCTCAAGGAATTTGTTACAGGCAGAATAATTTTCTCCTCCATTGATAAGTCTCAGATTTGTAGAAGAAAAATGGTTCACAGAAAACATATGTGTATATATATGTTATTATAACCTCTATAAGATAATAATTGGGGTAAAACCAGTCATAGAGTTGTTCTCACAATGACATACAGCATGCAGAGTAAAATTATGTGCTCTTCCAACCTTTTCCTCACAAAAAATAAAGTATCTTTTTATAGATGTAAACTTTATTATGAAATCCAAAGATTATTTCATATTTTTCTTTGATAGCTGTAAACATACATTTAATAACAACCAATTGGCTTCAGAGATATCGTCTCTCATGAGTACAGATCTCTCTATTTATATTGGATAGGGAAATATTTTATATTAAATATGAGAGGCATGTGGAATGAAAGCTAACAACTGAACAGCTCTTGAAGGAACCATTTCTCCCATTTTCATGCAAAGCATGTTTTAGGAGACAAAATTGGAGGAAGGAAAATGATAATGGCTCTGTTTCTCACATTCTATATCAAAGAAAGTCAAGAGATTATCAGCTAGATGCAACCATCTCATCAACTCCAGATACTTACAACTGAGCTGCTCAGGCATGACTATTCATCTCCCATGGTAGCAAAAGGCAATGATTTATATTTCCATGTTAATTGAGGTCTACACTTCACTAGTGCAAAATTTTGTGCTCATAAGAGCTTATCTCAAGCACCTGATCTGCATTAGCACTGAGGGAGAGCAGCCAAACTAGCAATACCTCAACTGGATGCACATTCATCAGGTTTTCCAGTATGACTACATATTGCTTATCTGCTGAAAGGAGCATATCATCTTTTTGCGGTCAGAGTGCTACCAGGCCTGCAGATAAGCAATACATCATACCAGTAAGGCACATGTGCCAGTAAATCAGTGCATTCAGGCTTGCTTTAAAGAAGATCCCCCCATGTGTATATAAGAAATGAATAGTGTGTAGCATGTGTTTATAACCACAAAGCCAGTTCAAACAGACTTGGAACCCACTGCAAAATTGTTGTTAATTCTCCCGGTCACAAGTCCCAAGATTCAAAATCCAACCTTTCCAAGCCTTTGTTTGACCCATCCTCCTTTGCCAATTACAGGGATTCTCCCTTCGAATGGTAAAGGAACTGAGAAAAATATTTGGGATGGATTAAGTGATAGAAAACGGGTACCTCCTGTTACAAAGATGATGTAGCCCAGAGAAAGACAACATAATAACGATTATTGTTACAAACAACACAGCTCTAGACTTTATGGTCCTACTCTTTCTTCTGCACATGCTTTTATCTATCAATGCCAGAAGACATTTTTAACAATGCAGAATGATCAAAATGTAAACTGCGTTTCCCAGGAGACACTGCAGACCCCTACACATGGGGCTTCTTCAAGAGAACCTTCTTTATTGAAGGAGGAGAAAAAACTGTGTAACTTTCATAGAACGTGTTTTTTCACAGCCTTTAGCTTCCTCCTATTCCTGCCAAGAATAGACATCCTTTTATTAATCCTGATTAAATTCTGCTTTGAGCATTCCTTGCCCAGAACTGTTATACAGTCCTCATCTATTGAGCATCCTCAATTTGGAATGTTAGAGCAGAGAGATACAAATATGATCACAGATGGAGAAGAATATGAGAGAAAATCAGTAAAGCACTTCTGGGTGCCTCCCAGAAGAGGAGGATTATTTAAATGAGCGTGAACAACTTTTCCTAACTTATTTGAAACTCTGCCTCCAAGTATTTAGCAATGAACAGAACAGAGGAACTCTACCATAACACACACATGCAAGCAACAGATAAACAGATAGATGCGAGTTCTGTACATCTGAGGTGCTAAAATATTGCTTTCATTTAAAGAAGCCTGAAGGAACAAACTGTCTATTGCCAAGAAACACCTAGCTTCTACAGGACCTGTCATTCCAAGTGCTCCTCATCCACTAAAAGTGATGACCAACTACATGGCTGAAAAATTCATTCCTTCACCCAGGTCTTCTAACACAGAAGAGACATTGTATAAAGCCCAATATTAGAATATCTGATTTCTCCCTCTACCCCCAGGTTATCAAAACTATACATGCTAAGAAGCTGTGAGAATAACTCACAGAACCTCAAATCCTTATGGCAAACTGTCATTTAGACCTGGAGCTTCCCCTAAATGACTTGGCATTGACATGCCCTCCCATGGTTTCGTATCAAGTCTTGCTTTTATGATTCTTGAAAAAACAAACATGGAACACTTACCATGAAAAATTGAAATTGATATAAAGTATCTCAGCTGTTGTGATTTTTCTTTTAAATTCCAAATTTTCAAGTTAACCTCACAATCGCCAAATTTAATTGTCAGCTTGTAAATAATCAGGCATCCCAGTACTCACGGTTAATGAAAAGGTTACTACTTTCCAATGGCAATTTCTTAACAGCAAACAGCCTCCACTTATCAAACTGCAGACACTGTATCAACCCGACTTTATTTAATGTTATCCTCATGGCCTTCTCTAAGAGACTACTACATTATATGTTACTTCTGTTAATTTGTGCTGAAGGGAAGTTTCTCTCCAGCTCTTACTCAGTTGTACTTGTAGAACTGATGAACACATGATCCTCCCTGAATCCTTCCCACATGTGAACTTTACCTACAAGCTGTATATTCTGTCCTTATTTCTGTTGGAATTACATAAATCTGCCTTCCCTTTATACTCTATCTTTCCTTTAATTCACCTGCACTCTTCCTGAGATGATGGAAAGAGTTATTTAGAGAGACATGGCAAGTGATTTCATTGCTTCACGCTTAATTATAGTTTGCTAAATCAATGCTTTCTTTACACTGAAATAATGTTTTCCCATTACGGCAATGTTTAATACACCTGTATGTCCTCCTTTTCTCTGCAATTGACAATGTAACAGCTCTAAGACTTAAAATGGAAGCTACTGGGATATTAAACATTCTCAGGTGAGAGATGGGCAGGTTTCTGGTAAGGGATGGTAGATCTGAGACTAAGTGTTCCTGACATAACCATCTGCAACACTTTGGTCTGAGTTCTTTCTCAGGTAAGTATGATACTCTGATTACAGCGAGTGTGCTGTCAAGTCTATATCTAAGTGCAGAGTTTGATAGCCTGTGTTTACTTCTACTGTTTGCTGCTTAGTACAGACTGAATCTAATGAATAAACTCAAGTTTACCACCATCACAACCTGTCCTCTACACTGATCTCAGTGCTAACAGGGAAAACTATCTAACACAGGATGAAAGCTCCTTTGCATATCTCAGAAACTCTGCAGGCAAGGTAAGAGTTTGCGCAGAAATTTACTGAGTATATAGCTAGACGGATACATCTGGGATCACTCCCTCCACGTCCTTGCTTAGCCATTTCCAATACAGTGTAAGTACCTGATAGAGTCACTTACCAGTAATAGAGAAATGACTCATTCCAACCAAGAGACAGAGCAATCCAAGTCAGGGACTGTTTCTTGCACTTTGTGTCTCGTTGCAATAGATCTCAAAAGAGAAGGAAAAAGCTAATGAAGTAAAGATATTACCTGCTATATGATCTTATTGGCATTTTTGTATTCACGATTTGCATAGTTCGAGACAGACAAAACCCTTTATGATGTCAGGCTCCCAAATTAAAGTTTTGTCATTACTGTGCTTTAAGTGTCTATGTAGACACTGCCTATGGGACATAGTCATAGCCCTTCTTTGCTGGAAGAGTGCTGTTTAAGAAAATCATACTTACTGCACTATTTAGAAAGTAATTACAGTAGAAGAGAGTAAAGTGACTTAACAGCAAAGATCAATGCTGTAAGAAAGGCCTCTACGCCAATGCCCTTGTTCTTAAGACTAGAAGTAGTCATCCATGGAATGACTGAATTGTCAGTCACTCACGCATTTAGTGTTTGAACAATACAACCACCTTAGCCTGGTCTGCTGTGTAACAGAGCAAAGGAATTTGTTCAATAATTTTTTCAATCGGGAATATAACATCAGCAGAGTTGCATTCCTGCTAAGGCACTGAAACAAAAGATTGAAAAATAGAGATTTTTTTCATTCAGATTTCCTAATAAGCAATTATTATTTTACCAGTTTCTATGTTACTATCACCATGGCAGCTAGCCATTTTAATCACAGGCATTAGAATACGTTTCTGATAACTTCATAGCAATAGCTTAGAAATATATTACATCTCCTGGTCATATGCAGCAGTAACAACTTTGTAAATTTCTGTATGACAGAGGCCACTAATGGCATCAGCAGACATCAGGATTAGAAATGTGATATTTCAAGCATCTAATTAAAGAACAAGTTCTCAGTGTTCCTTACTCTAATTCTGAAAACAATAGTGGAAATATAACCATTGTGACAGAAAGGAGAATCAAATTTCTTTCACAGCTTGCTCAATTTCTACATGGGTTATGCCCCTTCTTTGATTAACTAGTCAATGCATATAATTACTCAGCAGATTCTAAGAGAATGTGCAAGTGAAAAAAAAATTCACTGTAGAGCACTGAGTATCTGTGAAACACTGACAAATAAAAAATGGCTGCTTTACCCTTGTATTAAAAAAAACATACTTTGTTCTCTGTACAGGTTAAATGGTATTGAAGCATCACATACTAAGAATGAATTCATGATCAAAGAGCTAACTCAGTGTTCTGACTGATGAAATTTTCAACATACAATGTAAAACATACTAATTTTACTAAATGTATCATGAAGCATTTGCAGATATGCTCATTCTAGAAAAAAACTGGAAGTATTCAAACATACTTTCAGCAATAGCAATCCTCCATTTCTTCTATAAATTGCATTAAAAATTTTCATTTCATTTTCAAACTACCTCAGAACAAACGCTTACTCTTGTCCTGAGACTTATGATTTTTTTTTTCAAATTAAAGTGTATTTCAAAAGGCTGAGAGACTCTAAAATATTAAATTAATTTATAAATCCTTTTAATAAAAGCTAATAAGCAAGTTCGACTACTTCTCTATTTCAAGCCTAAAGCTTTGCCAAGGGTCCATTGAAGAGATATTAAATAAGTACAGATAATGTCAATAATATTCTGCAGTAAAACACTACAGCACAGCTATGACTAAAAACCACTGGTATAATTGTATCCAAAATAGTCAGCATTGACCTCAAATAAAGGAAGAGCAAAAATCTGAAGTAAACTGAGAGTGAGACTTGAAACACATCCCAATTAGCTCTGACTCTTCAAACTACTTAAAATCAGAAATACTCATCACAGAAGCAGTTATGCTACGAGAACAACATAAAAACAGAACTGTAAGTCAAGTCTTTCAAATCTCCTGTATCACCGTGCTTGTTAGATGTACAGTTTTACTCCCTTGGGTCAATAGTTGGGGAAGGACAGCTTAACAAAAAGACTAATAAATATTTCATGGTGAGATAGTTGTATTGTTACATTAACATGCATATACTAATTAATCTGCCTTTAAAATAAAACTAATTAATTACTGTCAAGGATTTGAGGACAGTTCTACCGTCTTATCTGATGATAGTGAAGACGCTCCACTTCCTCAGTTTTGCATCATGCTTTGTCTTAGGAAACCAATGATAAAGAAATACAGAAAAATGAAGCGTAACATCTATGCAACATTTATATCGCATTTGAACTGGTAAACTTCCACACTTGCGTAAGACTACACTGCTGAATTTTCAGACCTAAGCAGCCAGGTTAATCTCCCAGTCTTTTCATTAGGGCAACACCGATTCATTTGTTCAGAAGGCCCACATACCACTTAGCTCTATGCTTTGGTCTAAATATCTGTGAATGCATTTGCATGGCTGTGCAGTGCATATCAACTATAAATGAACCGGTAGACCACAAAATCTTCAACAGCAACAAAAATGCCTTTTCTACTTCTTTCAGTCCTCAATTTAATAACAGTTGCACTTGATATTTTATGGGCTTGCCACTTTCTTAATTAAAAGTTTGTGTTTAATTTCTGCTTAATATGAGTTCTAAGATATTTTATGAAATTCAAGTCAAAAGGAGATTCAGATTTCATGATGTTTTGGGGAATGCAGAATACATTAAACAGAAGAAGTCTTCATTAAACACTGTAAAATCTGAGGCCTAAACTATCTGGTGACAAATATGCTGCTAGTTCCCTTAGTCCTATCCCGCTTTCAACTCCAACTTTCACTCCAGCAACATGTAACTACGTGGGAACACCTTGCCAGTGTTGTTCTCCTCCTAGTAAGGCTATAGAAGTTACTGTACCTAAAGGCAATAATGAGCTAAATAACAGTATGTGACAACAAGATGATAGATGCATTTTTAAAGTTCTTAAGTGTCTATGCAGTAAATAAAAAATTTAATAAAATACCATTTTTTCCCCAAATAACACAGGTGTGATACCAACAAACTCACACAAGACTCTAAATGAAGTGAAAACATCACAGTGATTAGATTTTAAAAAAAAATAGTTTTAAATTAAAATCAGATGTTCTACATACAGTACTTTGGCTGACTAAAACATAGATTCCCTAATTTCTTACTTAGTAACATGAAGGGCAACTACAAGAATGATTAGCACAATGGTTGCATTGGTAAGGTATGCATCAATGTTCATACGCCTGCATACATACAGCTCTGCAAAATTCCTGACCTGGAGTCCCATTCACAGAAAGTCTTTTCAGTCCCTGGCCTTTTTGCTGACTCTGCCAACGTGACTGTAAGGGAGATGTGTTAGGAGCAATGAAAGATGCAGAGGTAGGCTTACTATGAAAGGACTAAGTAAGTACCTTCCCACCTGATCATTGCACACTTACTTGGAGTCTATAACATCCAGCCATCATCAACCTTATTTGATTCATATTGGTAAACCAAGACCAAAATTTTCTAGATGCCATTTGCAAAAAAACTACCCTTTTCAAAAATAGATACATTACGATTATGCAGTTATTTTTGCACTATACCTAGAGCAAATTATTAGTCTCTTACATCAGATCCCTATCCAGCCTCATACTCTTAACAGTTATTATATCATACATGAATTAAGCTGTCCTGAAGATGACTGAGCTTCTTGTAAACTCCAAACATAAAAGTGTAATATCACAAAACAGCAAGATTCACAAAAATGTCATTTCTATTCCACGTCATACCATCATTTCTGTTCTGTGGGCCATACATAGCCCACATTGGTTCTATACTCCACACCGCAATCAATGTTACAGCTTTATCAAAAGCATATACAGGCTTGTAATAGCAAGTACCCTAGAGGAAGGCAGGCATCGATATACAGCTATATTCCAGATTCAGATGGGGAAACTCCAGCTTGCCCCTGTGCGAGCAGCACATGCACACCTGGGCAAAATCTGGCCTTCATCCACAGAAGGGAGACCATTTAGTCCATTCACACCAACAGCAGAAAAAGGAGCCAGATCCAGCCTCAACAGCTATCCCACTTGTATTTTAATGACAGATTATAAATAACAAAACAACACTTTTTCTACCAACACTACTTCCAATTCCAGAAGCTTAATATACTTTGCTTTAAATCTGTGCCATAGCAACCTTTTTTAAAGTCAATGTCATCTGTAAGGACTGAGTTAAAATAAAATGTGGGCCAAATTTATCAGACATTAGTTTCCTTTGGATATAGAGCTCAGAACACTGACCGTGTGTCATCCTAGATGTGATCTGAGTCGTATATGTTGCATCCAGCAGCATATTTTAAACTAGTACATTGCAAAATACTTGTCCTGATCATCAGTTTCAAGTATTTGTCTGAGATGCTGAAGGTCAAGTGAAGAAAGCGTGAAAGGTTTCTTTCTGTTTACATTAAATTTGTATCTGTGTGCTAAGAATTGTAGCACTATTCAGGCCTAGGGAGAGAAGCCTCAAGAATTTGTTAAATTATGACAATGTCATAGCTGGCCAATTTAAAGGTGCATCTAAGGGACAACAGAGGAGACCATTCCCTCTTGCAGTGTGGAGCTACGTATGCCCACGTAGCCATGAGTATCCCTCTGTGCGTGTGTGTACTGACCAGCGATGAGGAACTTACTGTGACAGAACTACCGCAAAAGTAGTCAATAATTTATTCTTTTATTTTCAGCACTGGCTCACAAGGGGCTCTGCATCTTTGTGTCAGATAGATACTTAACGAGGCTCCAGAAAGGGCTTAGAACAGACATATTCCTACAACCTCCAGGGTAAGCGTAGGGGTAGTGAGCTTTTTAAATTTAGATTATGTAAGGTTGTGTGCCTCACTGCATTATGTTTTATATGCACGTTTTATCTCTACTGCACTATATTGCACCCTGTGAACTCCAAATGATCATTATTCACACAGATCCTAACAGATTCCCTTTTGCAGCTCTTTCAGAGGGCGAGCAAATATCACACGTACGTCTGATATTTATCGGAATGAGGTCAATCCCCCAAATGTCCTGGCAGGGTCTGGGAACCATAGAAGGAGACACCACCTGCCCAAATCGGCCTCTTGGCCGAGCAGCACCGGACCGCCCGAGCAGGGAGCAGGCTCCTTTCATCAGATAAAGCCGCGAATACGGGAGCGAAGCTAGGGCGAGAGTCTGCAATGCAGAAGCCCTTCCCGGAGCTGATCAGCGAGCTGGGGGAGACGGGGCGGGGGCAAAGCCGGCAGACCTGCCCGCAACCCCACCACAAAAACCCGAGGCGCGGGCGGGGAGTGTTTCTCAGCGCCCGGCTTTGCCCTTACCGGCTACGGCCGAGGGCTGTGCCCGCCGGCTGCCCGCGGCTCCGCACAGCGGGAACTTCTGCAGCCGGGGCGGAGCGGGCAGCGCGCAGGCAAGGACGCCGCTGCGGGCCGGGCCCACCTGTGCCACCTGCCGCGGAAAGCCACCGGCCCGTCCTCCGCGCTGACCTGCCCTGGCCATGCTCCCAGCCAGGGGAGAGGAGGAGGAGGAGGAGGAGGAGGGAGAAGCAGCTCTTACCTGCTCCCGCTGCTCCTCCCGCAAGCCCTTACTAACCGAGCTCCATCTTCCTCCGGCCGGGAGGGGGGGAAGNCGCGCCCAGCCCGGCACGGCCGCGGCCCGGGGTCGCCCCGCACGGCCGGCGCCTTCCTCCCCCGCCTGCCTGCTTGCGAGCTCGGCCCCGATGTCCCCAGCCGCAGAAAGCGACGGGGGAAGCAGGCGGCAGCGCACCGCCCGGCAAGAGGGGCCGGCAGCCGCCCCTGCCATACGAGCGCTCCTCCGCCCCGGGATGGTCCCGCGGGAGGGGGAAGGAGTTGCTTCCTTCCTGTATCCATCCTCGCGCTGGAAGTGACCGTGCCTCGTTTGGCCCTCTGCAAAGAGGGTACGTTACTCTAAGTGACTGCTCTTCACCTGCCTTCTCTTTCGATACGTCATGTTCTTTGCTCAAGGGATGGCAGCAAAGTTTACTTCAGCCTACAGCAACTTCTCAAATAACCTGGCTCCAGCTCCTCCAGCACGCGCACAGGTGTATTCGATCTCACTTGGTTAAAACTACCGCCCCCACACCCAAGCAGTCTTTCACTTCCACTCTTCCAGTAACACTAGAGTTGAAAAGGAAACGGATTAAGTAATACACCTCTAGAACTGAGCATTCCCTTTTTCCACTTACTATGACAAAAACAGAAACATGCAAGACAAGAACTAGGCAAAATATATGGGATAGAAGGAAAAAAAAAAATCACAGGTACAGGTACCTGTTCAAGAAAAGCCTCCTTATCTAGAAACACTGAGAATTCTTACCTGAAATCAGCCTACTACAGATGGACATGCAGTCAGTGACAGATATAGCAACACCAAATCTTCAAGGAAACGCCACATGTAAACAAAATGTCATGATGCGTTTTGCACCAACATAGCACATCTGGAGAAGTACATCTGGTGACTTGTGCAGACAGTTTTGCAGGTACTAATTTTCATATTATAAGCAAATGAGGTTTGATGGTTAGGGAAGAAAAACAGATGAGTTACATTCCAGGTCTTTTCTAGAACCCCAATAGCAGTTTAGAATATTGTTGAAACACCCAAAAGAATATCACTTTACCTTTGAAGCGTATTTCCTTTTGCAGCTAATGAGAACAGAAATGAAAACATTTGGAAAAGTTCCCCGCTGTTCCATAGATAACCTTTCGCTGCAAATGCAATGAGCTACTAGCTTTTGGCATACAAACCATGACAGGCAAAACACACAACAGTTTTGTCCAGTACTGGTTTAGGCCTGCATAAAATGAACTCATGTTCTCTGCCCCTCCAATCCTCTATTCTCCTTAGAGAAATTATTTATGCTCATGGTTGAAGATTTCTTAGGCAAGCAGAGTTCTCTGCTGTGCTCTCAAGTTCCTCCCAAAAGCAAAAAAGTCATGAGCAGAACAGTTTCTTAGTTTCTCCACTAATGCAAAGTCCAGCATTCTTTCAGTGTGGCAAAGAAAAATGGTGAAATGTCTGGATAATGTACTCAAAGAACCATAATTAGAGAAAGAGATACTTTTTTTTCCTTTGATGCTATTGTCTATATGGATTGTCCTATGGTGATTCCCAGATAGTGACAGTTCTACAAAAGATAGAACAGTTTGGCAGAGTTTTGCCAAAAGAGCTCTAGTCTATTTGCCTTGCAAAGAAAATCCATTTATAAATATATGAAGAATCATAGAATTGCTAAGGTTGGAAAAGACCTCTGAGATCATCTAGTCCAACCATCAATCCCACTCCCCCCCCCCCAAAAAAAAAAAAAANGCCACTCCTCATAAGGCTTGTTCTCCAAGAGAAGAAGAGACCCTCAGGTGGCTACTCCAGAGCTCTCAGGACTGAAGATACTCTAAAAGTAATCACAGAAGCTATATAGGCCCACAGATCAAACCACGATTTGATCAGAAGGCTCTGAGTTGGCCAGCTGGCGATGCAGAGTCAGAGATTCATTTAGACGGCTGCTGCAAAACAAATGGCCAGTTCTCTTTCTTTCAGGCAAAGCCAGATATCATCTTAGCAAAAGTCTGAAGAGCTTAGCAAAGGAAAGGGTGCCTAGACCCATACAGGGAGAGACTCTCCTATTGAGGCTTGAAGTTTCCTCATTCTTCATCTTTTCTTGCCACTAGCAAAACTTTCTTTTATGCCACAATTATGGGAAAACAAGCATGTTTCTAGCAGTAAAAGTCCCAGATGAAGTGTGAAAATGCAGAGAGGCTGGATCTAGGTAAAGTGTTTGCATACTCTGGGGACATTATGTTCTGCCTCCATGGAAATGGTAGTATCTCCACTAACAGCAGTCTTAATAGATTCAAGAACCAAAATTCTTTAGTCCAAAGAGATGAAATGAATACTTCAGTCCCTCATCTGAACATCTTTCCTCTCTTTAAATTAGAAAGCAGGTATGCAATAGTCCACAAAGATCAGAAACGCGGACATCACAGTGTCATTCAGAGATCCTAAATTTCCAGGCTTCTAGAGAAGAGAAGCATGCACGTGACTGACATTCCCTGCAAAATCTATCTTTTCTGTGACCATACATGGATGGGAGGAGGGGGGGAAGGAAAAAGGAAAAGAGGTATTTCACAACTGATGTTCTACACTGTTCATTAATCCTGGCAGTTGAGTGGCTGTCAGCATAACATGACTCCATAAGTAGACAGGTTCCTGTCATGGTGAAAGTGATCCAGTTTCTCCCTGTCTATTCACATAAAGCATTGCCACTGTGTTGTCTCTCATCACCTGTCTTGCATTGCTCTTAGTTGGAGGCAGAACTGATCAAACTAAGCAAATTGTTTTGAGCTCAAAAATATTCTGGTAAGATCAAACTCATTTCTTGACTATCACCAAACCAAAACGTTTCCTTAGGTGTTCTCACCCTGAAAGGACAGAAGCAGGTATCCTCTTGTCTTTGTAGGCAGGTCAAGACAGAAGCAGAATATCTCTGCAAGTGTGGTGGCAATTCTGCTCACTTAATACTGGCAAAATGTCACAAAGGAACATCACCAGTATGAACACTTTTAGGTCTTTGCTTGGAAAAAGATGGACTTTGGCCTTCAGCTGTCAGCTAGGTATGCAAGGCAGTGCTCTGTTGATCTACCCAACCTTTAAATTACTTACAACACTATCACAGTCTCATGTGATGTGACCAAGTATGGTTTCGTACACTTCAGGAATGTCTTCAAAAACTCTGTCTTTGGGGATGGTGTGAAAGATGGTGTTTAATTATCCTGAGCCCAAGTTAAATGAAGGTATAAGAAGGGTATAAGAGCTGTTCCCATAACCTGATGAAGAACAGAACCCTAAATAAACTTCTTGCATCAACTTGATTCCTTGAGAACTTTGCTGTTATCAGAAGGCAGATGGTGAAGGCTTTTGTTGCAAATGACAGCTCTAATGAAAAAATCCATACTGGAAATATCATAAGCCTAGTAAGCATTCGAGGCATGTCCTGTGAACTGGACAGATACCCATACAGAGGGTTGAAAGGCACAAAGTAGTCTCATGGATCTAAAGTAAATTTACTGAAACTAGATTCCACACTCTCACCTTGCACATGCATTAAAAGCTACACTGAAAGCTACTGCAAGTTAAATAAGAATTTATAACAAAAACCCTCTCAGTGTAAAGAGGCAGAGATGAAGCAACAAGCAGCTTTTTGTGGTTAATAAATAAGAGGAAAGCAAGAATGAAGGCTGACTCCTCCCTTCCTTTTTCTGTTCTATGTAGGGAGGAAAGTCAAAACTGTAGACCAAGGGTCCATCTCCCATAAAATATTTATACATATCAAAGCGAGTTTGTAAACTTACTAAATTCAGAGACAACGAAGAAACATTTTGCATTCCAACAGGGCAGAGTAACCTGTGCTCTTCAAGCAAAGAAATGATATTCCTAATAATACAGATTTTGATTGAAATTCTGTCAAAAGAAAGCATGCTACAATAGTAATGGAATAAGCATTCTACAGCATGGTTTGAATTCCAGCAGTTGAAGCTGTTACAGCTGAGGGGTGGGGGAGAAAACCCAGATACAGCACTACAAACTGTGTGCTACTAAAACATATATAAAGCTGATCTGAGTCCACATGACCTTAGAAAGAGCACTGAACTTCCCAGGTATATACTGAAATTGAATACTTGGCTAAACAGAGGCACAGATAAGAGCAAGAGCACTGTGATTTGCTTAGTTGAATCTAAGCAGAAGACAAATCCTGTGGGTACTGAACTTTATAATCCAAAAATAAATGTTGAGGTATGATTGGCGTCATTACAACTTTTCAAGTTGGTAACAAAATACTACTAAAATGTCAACCTTGCACAGATACAAACATCCAAGGCAACAAAAAAGTCATTTCTCTTGCTGTTTTCACTCTCTCATGGTAAGTTTATAGTAATTGTGGATATAAGCCTGACAGTCACAACCATGTTCTTAGGGTTTGATGTATACTTAAGTTTTTATTAAGAGTTTGACTGCAGCATTTGCAGACATATTCAAGTTAGCTTTAATCTGGCTAGCACGGGTAGCCGCGGCAGAACAGCAATATCCATACACTGTTACTTAAATGCTGTGCTATACTTCTGAGGACCCTGGACTTTGAAGAGCTAGTATATAAAATTATAGTTTCTTCTCCAGAGATGTGTGGAGTTTACACAGATACGCCGTTTCGGTGTAATATCCTCTAAAGCTCAGAAACCAAATATCCAGTTTCCATTAATGTTAAGGCAGTAAAACTCCATTTTCTTTCATGGAAACAGTATTTGGGTTGCACGTTTAGTTTATTTTTCCTTTTCATTGTCCCTGGCATTATGGGATAATAAAAAGAGTTTACAGTTCAATAATGGCATGCATGTACCATTGATCAAAATTACTGCTACAGAGATTTTTTGTTAAACATTAAAGTGATATGACAAATTATATTTCTAATATACACACACACACAAAATAATGGCAGTGCAGTAACCAAAGGAGAAATAGTTTAAAAGGAGCAACCTCTATATAATAGCAAATTTTTACTCCACAAATGTGCTGACATTAATCATTGCAAACCACTTCAGAACATTTTATATATTCCAATTCATAAACTTGGATTTAACATGAAGTATATTGCAGTCATATAATAGTTGACAATTTATGAACGCTATATTTTTCACTTTTTCTAAGCTTGCCTTTTTTCCTTTTATAATGTATATACTTTTTCATATATATTCTGAACTTAAATATTACATATACCTGGTAAGGGTGCTAGTTTTACCTCCACCCCACCAAAAAAAAACCAAAAAACAAGCCAACAAAAAGTTTGGGGACCAAAAAAAAAAAAATTATTCAGGATTTATGCATATGCCTAAAGAGAAGAAAGAGTCTGGGGGACATTTAAATTAGAAATAGGGCTAAAATCACCAATGTTCATGTATAAAGAAAGTTCATTTTACTAGGTTAGTTCCAGGTGCTCTTGCCTTGCTTTATTCCCTTGTTCAAGGCATAGTTATTTCATCTTGGCTACATATCTTCGGCGCTCAAAATGCAGAGTTTCATAGCGAGGGAGAGATGTTTGTTTCCCCTTGTAGGATGCCACTGACAAGCCTCCAGGTTGCTTTTTCTCAGCAGGCCTTCTTTATAGTGCAGCATTTTGCTTTCCCACAGTACTGCAAGAGTAACAGCAACCATATATATGCAGACTCTATCCCACAGATCCCTGTAATTCCTATTTTATAAATGCAGCATTTACACAGAGGTTAAATAATTTGAACAAGAAAAGATTCGTTACCAGTCTGTGTCAAGAAGACATGTAATCCAAGTGCAGGCCTGCTCATGATTCTTAAGAAGTTTTTGGGCAAAATCTTGAAAACAGAAGCCTTTGAATGTAAACATGTAAATACCATTATCTACCATAAGCATTTCATAGACATTAGCTGCATAAATCCATCAAGTCTCCTTGCCCAGACCACCAGCCTCTTTGGGGGTTTCTCATCAGCCTCACAGCCCCACTCAAGTCGTTCTTTCCTTCTCTCCTACCACCTCTCATGCTTCTGCCTTCCTATGGCATAAAGCTATTTATAAAGAGAAACCAACACATATTGTAGCCATCTACAATGCATATTATCCTCTCTAATTTCAGTTCTACCGCTTCCATCCATGCTGAGCCCGCAATGAGTTACAGAGATTCCAGAAGGGACATAGGTGAGTTCTGGATGGAAAGCTTATGTATGGTGAACATAAGCTTGCAGCTATATCCCCGAAAAGATAAGAACATTAGGTTTTATCCTTCTGGACCTTTTTTAAGAACTCTGGTTAAACAACTTTGGCAGATGAAACTCTAATTCTCTCTCCTATACAGCAAATAAGCAGAAAATCCTCTTCTATGAGACTCCATAGAAGAGTGTCAGGCTATAGTGGGGGGTTTTTGTTCGGTTGGGGTTTTGGTTTGGTTTGGTTTTGGGGGGCTGGTTGGGATTTTTTTAACGCTCTGATGAAAAGATTCACAGAAGTATAATGTGACATCTATGACTTTGTAGAGATATCAAAAGTTTCCAAACTTCAGTTTGGTCCTCAAAGTTCTATAAGAGAAAGCTTGTAGGAGACAACTACATTTAAACAGCAAATAAATGCTACAAGACAATCTGCAGTCCAAGTCATCCTTAGGAAGTTGATGAAGGGTGCAAGGACTTTGTGCAGCTAATTAGCAGTTAAAGGAATGATGTACTGAAGTCTAAAATTCCGAAGCCTACCATTTTCAATCTAATTGTATGAAAAGCTAGTGATAGATTACTGAATAAAAGAAGGCTCTAGGTTAAACTTCCTAATAAACCGCCCCACCACACACTCAATCGATTTCTTCTGATGTTTTCTCTACTATCTCTTTATGGGTGCTATGTGCAGAATAATGCACAGTTCTGCCTCATGTCTGGTCACATAACTCAAGCCCAAATAACATACTTCCAAATTTTGATGGAAAAAACTATTTCGTAGAGAATGATCAAAACACAGAATTCATACAATTTAGTGGACAAATGAGATTAAATGAAAACCTGCTGAATCCTTAACTTTGGGAATGAACAGCTTCCTGTACAACAGTGGCTGTATGTACATCTCCTTGAAGTAATTGGATGTTTTCTTCATCCATCATACTTTTTCCTTCAGCCTGTCGCATTTCTACACGTCACTGATTGCAGGAAGTTCCTTAGAGGACCATAGACATCCTGAAGCTAGCAAGAAAAGAGAGAGAGAGAGAGGACAAAACAAATTGTGGAATGAGGTATTCTAATCAGGCTTCATTGGTCTACGTTAGATATATCGCCTTTATAAAATAACCTTACTTCTATTCCATCTTTTGTCGTTAATATAATGAAGCATCCACTTTAAATTCCCACTTCAGAAAACATGGGAAATGGGGCAAAGCTGTTAGAGACAAGTTATATACCACATCATAAACTATATACAACAGAAATGCAAATTGGATTCCTTCTAATAAATGTAATTTAGAAAAAAAACAAATTATGACTGGTCTTGAATATAAATGGTAAGCACAACTTTCAGCATTCTTATTACTGCTAATATCAGTCTGCAAGATCATTAGAGACTAGATATGAATGGACAGACAACACAAGTTGCATCTTGCATACAAGTGTAATGAGACATTTATGCTTATAGACCAATAGAAAGTTTTTCAGAAACTTTATCTTTGTCTCGTAAAGTAAGTGAAAACACAGTCAATTATTCCTAAGAAGAAAGACTCCGCTAGTCATCATTTAAGATTACTACAGAAGCAATAGCCCTTAACGATACTTTGATGGTAGCTCTGTAGCACCTGGAAGAGTTTCTAATGAAAAACCTCTTTTTGTTATGCTATTTGGACAAAGTAATTTAACATACAGTATCCACAGAAGAAGATTTTCTCAAAGACCTACGAAAATCTTCTTTGACTCTAGATGTAAATGAAAGTTTAATATAAATAAATAAAACCACACACACAGAGGCCAGTTGAAAAGGCAAGAACAACATCCTTGAGTTATGAATACCTCAGAAGATTTAACTTGAACTAGAAATGAGAGGAAACAACTTTTATTTTTAAACTGGTTTTGCGTAATTGTAGCTAATAGTACTTAAAATTAGGGTTTCTGCAAGTTGTTGCTTCCGCCCCCCCACCCTGTTATGTTTATCCAGATAAATCATCAGCATTTTTGCTGCTGAATCCTATGCTATTTGAAGCACATACACTGCAGGCCAGGACAGAACAGGGGCAGAAATCAGGCTGACTACCTCCTCCTCCTTCTGACCTGTGAGACTGGGACCCAGAAGAGGTTAACTGTTTCCTAATTAATTTCATTTTTAAAGTTGTTCTTATTATTAAATGTCACTGGCATTAGCAGCATTTCTTGCCAGCTAACTGCTTCTATTACTTGTTAACTCTGGAAATATCTCCTCAACAAGAACACATTTTTCTATCAAGTCAGCTGGGAAGTTTATTTCTCCTGTCATTACATCAGATTATTATTTTACAGTTACAGACAGATTGTTATCAGCCTTCAGAGGCTTTAAAAATAATGCAATATGGTTCCTGGCACTCCCAAGCAGACTGAGAAATGCCACCCACACAATTAGCAACCCATTTTTTTACGCAGCAAGCAAGAAGATTTGTTCTACAGATGTTTTGGAGTTAATTCTGCAGTAAAATCTCGCACAGAACAGACTTGCTAATGCACTAAGGCATGACACTTCTGTACTGAAACTTACAGCACATCTGCAATGCCTTTGCTGCTTACTGGTGAGAAACAGGATCACTTCAAATATCCCTCAGAATACCTGACTTTAGACACCTCACTAGCACATGCCTACAGCTGTACTTAAAATGCTTTTAGTATTAACAAGGTTAGGCATTACAGAATATTGCAAAGGTATACCCTGCTGATGAAAAGCCTAGACATACAAGCACACAGTGTTACTGGTGCACAGAGCTGTGAAGAAGAGCAAAATATCCTACTTCTAAATAACCCTCCTGGCATGTACAGAGGGTCTGGAAGTTGTTTGTGACAGATGAAGGTGACATGACTTTCCAATTTGTTTTTTTTTTTTTTAAAAAACAACTTGAATGGCTTAAGAGTCAGCACTATTATACCTAAGAGACACAGTAAGCGCTCCTAATTTACAAACACTCAGGGTTCCTAAAGAGGGGAAAGTTTTGCTTTTCAACTGCGACCATACTTTTGGCTGACATTTGAGGAGCTGTCTGATTAGCAGAGTAAACATTTTTTTTTTAAAATGCCAAGGCAAACCTTCCTAATCCATGGGATCTCAAGGAACAGAGAAAAATCTTTCAGTACAAAATTCAGCATTTGTGGAAGAAGATAACTGCTTACATGCAATGATAGCAAACACCTGGAACAGTCAATGCTGGACCCAGGCAATAATCTAGTAGTGAGGGTCATGCCAGCTTTCTTTAAGAGGAAATTACCCTTGCATTATCGTTATTAGTGTGAGACATAGGACTTGTTCATTTACCAGATGAACCAACAGTAGTGAAAGAATACCTGTCTGCATTCCTGACTTCCGCTGAACTGCAAGCTGCTAATATATTTTTCACATCTATGCAAAGGCACAACAATACTGTTCCAAAAATACATAGAACCAATTAGCAGACCTGGGATATTTCAACTGGTTTGAAAAGAAATAAACTACTACTTTTAATAACGAAAAGCTTTTACAAAATCATAAGAATTAAAAGAGAGCGCTACATTCTGCTCAGTTTGCAGGAGCCTTTGAAATAGCAAAAAAAACTTCTTTCAAAGGTGGTGGTGAAGTCACATTTTACTACTGAAAGGGAAATTTTCTTCTGGATTACTGTGTTCAGCCTGAGAATGCTATCTAAGAGGAAAAGCTGAAGACACTCAGAAACATATAAAGACATGAAAGACGTCTAGGTGAGGAGACACTACAAGATATGTAGTTAGTAAGGAAACAGTTGTGGGCTTCTATTGTTATCCTCACAGCGGAAATCCAAAAGGAACATGCCATTAAAATGAACCCCAGTGACTGAAATTACAATACTTCCCCCTCCATTTCAATGCATTAACTGCCACTGGAACTCAAATTCACAACACATCTGAGACCAAAAGATTAAAACAAAGAGTGCACAGCCAGACAGCTCTGGAATTCTCAGAATTGCCTAATGACATTAGCTGCCCAGTTCTCACCAAAATGTACATAGAAAGAAAATTATTAAGAAATATTTTCATTTATTGGCTCATAAGAGAAGTTATTTTACTCATCCATAAAAGAAAAACACTATGAACTGTTAAAAAATTAGTTATGATTATTCCTGCCAAGAAAAACAGTTTCCTACTCCCATCTCACCAGCACACCAAAGTTAACTGCCTAATAAAAGGTGCTTCCTTCTCTATGATACAACTTTGAAACTTTGAACAAAGATGTAAGTTTTCATTGCTAAGAATTCTTTAGAGGTCTCCATTAGCCTTTAGGTATAAAAGCTCAAAATTTTGATCAATCTTTACTTGTTTTAGTTAAGACTAACATACTCAATCCACATATTCAATTGTAGCAAATGGAACATGAACCTAAAGTTTATTACTTCCATCGTAATTTTTTAATTTTTTAATCAACTAAACGCAATCCTACTAAAATTCCCACATCATTATTTGAATTGGCAACAAAGCAATTCCTGAACATGGCTGTAAGACTAACCTAATGGTCCAAAGACTGCTTCAGGCTTGAAGCAGAAATTATACATCAGTCACACTGAATTAGCAGTTGTCATAGGGATATTGGAGACCATTATTCCCTGTGTGCACATGTAACTCCTACTAACATTAATGGGGTTACCAAACACATTGAGAGGAAAGCTGGCTCCATTATGTGAACATTGTTGAAAAAGATTAACTGATTTCTCATGCTAGATGGATGGAATGGAAGTTTTCAACACTGATTCGTTGAATAATATAAGAGCACACACTGCTACTAAATGAATGCATGGCATAGAAAAGGATTGAAACAAGGGGCTACAAAGATCAATACCATACCCTAGGAATCCTCTCCTTCAGAGTATGGACAAGCTACAGGTCTGGGAACGAGGCTATGTGGACTTCATTCAGGTTTCTGCCATGGATGCATGCATGATTAACCACACACACAACTTAATCTCTTCAGGAAACATTAGTGCCATCTAATACAGCAGCCACCCAATACAGGTGTCCAAATTAGAAGCCTGCATTCCTCATATAGTCAACAGAGCCTGCAGAGGGCTCACAAACCTAACTCTACCACTCGCCATTGAATATTAAAGAAGCCCAGACTGCTGCCGCAGATGCTTAAATATAAATGTTTACGTTTCCACTAGCAGTAAAATACAGACTATTTTTTCAAGTCTACAGGAGGAAAAAACACTGAGGAAGTATGAAATGAAAAACCATAGAATACATCTCATTTGAGTAATGGCACAACAGCACAGTACATACAAATGTCAAGGCTACCCAGGGTCACCCTTCCTGATGAATAAAACTGAAAATGAAAGAAGAGCTCCCTGAAAGTTTATTACCTGCAGGGATATCTCACCACCAGGTTTTGTAGCAAAGAGTTAAAGCAAGGTCATAAGGTTGAGAAGTCTGAAGGACTGAATGCCAGAAGATACACATATGCATACTCCCTTCCTGGATCATCTGCCACACATCTCATCAACATCCATGGGCACACATTTAAGAGGCAAAATGCGACCATTTAGAAGCATTGCAGTCACATGGCAGGGCAGAAGACCCCAAGAAGTACAGTACACTGTGTGTGATACAAGTAGGTCAGTGCAGCATGGAAAAGGATGGTATTTCTGAAAGAGCCTTCTAAGTAACAGC
>VZTL01041189.1:0-10963 GCA_013400535.1 Scopus umbretta
AAGGATGTTAAGCATTTTTTTTGCAGATACACAAAAAGAGTGACAGGATTATAGACCACCAAATTGTTGGTATTTTAAGAATCTGACAGGCTCAGCACCATGTGCCATTCTAGCCTCTCTGTGTATCCTTTGTGGTTAAAACTCTTAAGCNTAGGAGAAGAGAAAAAGGAAAAGAACAAAGCCCCTCATTTACATTTGATACCACCTTTGAACTGCACTGCTCCTTTTCTAAGTTTGCCATCATAGGAAGTGTTTGAATCATTTAAAACATGATGTTGTGCATTTAAATAAGGAACTTTGAAAGCCTGTTAAGGAGAAACAAAGGATTTCCTACAGAGTATAGTTGACGATATCATAAACTGCTAATTTTCAGAAGATTTTAAATAGTTTGTATGCAGTTGTGCCCTTCCAACATATATTTAAATGCATCCCTTTTTTTTTTTTTTTTAAACACAGCAAGAATGCTCCTATTATTTTGGAGGCAGAGATGCCATCTAGTTAGCACAAGGCTGTGTCATGCAGCATTATCACAGAACCCCTTTCATCATAAAACTAAGAGAAAAATGGATGATGTGCCACCCCCTGATGCAGAGAGGCTGAGATCCCCCTTGCTGGACCCTTGACAGTCTGGGCTACTCGCTCAGCAGCTCCATAGCTGACTGCTCCTTCACTGGGGCCTCCTGGCTGGGCATGAGAGTGCAGATCACTGCTGGCACACCGTAGAGGTTTTCTACTTGTATCCAGCATTCAGCAGATTTTACCTGTTACCCCCATTCTTTATCCAAAGGGACAGAGGGGAGGATGGGGGGGATGACACAACACCAAAAAAACCCCTCTGTCAATCTATGTAAAGCTCTTTGTTAACTCTTATTTTTTCTAAAACTCATATCATCTCCAACTAAACTAAGACCTTTTGAGAAATGCATTTCCCTTCAGCCTTTCACTTAATGTTCACATAGTACTCCCAGCTAAGACATTGCTTTTCTGCATCCTTTCACCCAAACAGACACTCTGCAGGGACAGACTCAAAATGGGCCCTAAGCAAATGTTCATATTTGGACAAGAAAATTCATATTTGTGATATATCTGACAAACCAGAATTGGGAACACTGAGCACAGGTCAGATACTATTTCTAAGGTGCCTCTTATTCCTACCGTTATCTTACCACTACAGGATAGTTAGAAACACAGAACAATGGTTGACTTTTAACAAATGTATATAAGCATTAAAAGTTACTAAACTGTAAGCAGCAACCCTGGAAAGAGTTATGAAATTGTTTAACTTGGGTGGCTGTCAAAATGATGGGGCAGCATCTGATATAGTTAGGAATTCTCTTGCAATTCTGCTGCTGCTGCCGCTACTCCTGGGCAGTGTTGCAGACCAAGCTGTGCTTTCCAACTCCATGTCACTCTGCTGTTAGGTCACCTAACATGTTGTCAGAAAAATCCCATATTCCACTTTTAATTAAAATAAGAAAATTAATGAAAGCAAAAAAGCAAAAGCATCTACCTTCTATACATTTTAGTTCTAGTAGTTTATTACGAACCTTATTAAGACACTGTCCTCCCTCCAAACTATGACACACTGTGTATATCATTCCTATGTAAAATGTCCTATTACTGCATATATTTAACACATAGACTACTCTTTATAGGACCTTGTATCATCATCTTATTCATTTATTTAAACTAACCCACAGCACACAGGTACTGAAGGTGGTACCACCAAATTCATTAATACTAACAGGTATAGCTGTATCCAGAAGAGAGAAGCTGTGCTGCAAGATAAACCTTTGGCATGAACGGCTTTGTGCCAAGTTTCCAGACTTCAGTCTCAGAGGAAGATAAGGACACCTTGAAATCCCACATCAGAAAAACCTGTGTGTAGTTAACCTTGCTTCAGAGTCACTTCAGCTTCAAGTCTACATGCTTTACCAAACTGAGATTTTAGAAAACAAAAGCTTAGTATGCTGTCAGCGAAAGCTAACTTTTATTTAATTCCTGTTAAAAAGAAAGCTAAATCACAGAAAGCTATGGCTATTGCACATACGCAAACACAGTTTGGTTTAGTCCATACACTTTAGCAGAACAAAAATAGTGCAAGCAATAAACAGGAAAGTTTTTCTTGCCTTAAAATTGTGTCTGTTCTACTGCCTGTAACATCGCTAAACCTGTCAGCATCTACATATATTTCATTTTAAATAAAAGCTGAAGCATCCTGATGTTAGACTATTCTTCTCCTACCACTTCAATCCCGAGCAGTCTAGGCATCAACACATAGGACACTGCCTTGCTGCTAAGTACTGCGCATAAGGAAAACAACAGAAACAACGTTTTTCTTTCTAGCAAGCATACTCAAGAATGTCTGTAAACCCTTAGTCTGTACTGTAACCATCCATTTTTATTCTTCTTCATTAGATGCAGTTTAAAGGGATTTGTTTCTGCACCAACTGTGGTGAACTCACAAAAAAGGCCTGTAAGACAGAGATAAGCTATGACCACAGTTGCTGCACTATTAGTTTGCTTGCATGGTGGATGTTTTTGTGATTATATTTACTCCACGATTTAACAGTAGGAGGCTAATGGAAATGTTACTTGCTACAGTAACACACTAAATCAGTTGGGGAAAGGAAAAGAAATGTGTTTACACTTGAAGATGCCACATAAAACAGTGGGAAGCTCCCACCCCTGACACCAGAACTGGCATGCTCATTCAAGGACTCATCTACATTATTACATGCTCCTTCACACTTAGAAATCTATTAATTTTCAATTAGTTGTATTGATTTTATAGCAGATTTGTAAGTTCTGTAATAATTTACAGACTAGTGAAGAAATTAACTATGCCCCTTCCAAAGATAAGCATTATTGATAAAGAGGCCTTGGCATGAGTTACTGAACACATCATCAACAGTCTGGAATTTCTGCTTTAAATTCTACATTAATTACAGCAGAACTGATTGGTAGATTCTATCTGTCCCACCAAGAGCTTCTTTCCTCACTCCTGACAGTAATACACCAGCAGGAAACATAATCAGCCACCGGAGATAATATCAGTTCAGCCTCTGATGCCTTGTTAAGTTAGAGAGATTTAAAATAATGTAGTTATTGCTTATATCATCTCACTGGCAAGGGAAGTGTATTCTCAAAAAAACCCAAACCAAGCAAAAACCAAAAAAGAAAATCTGAAAAAATGCATAAATTACAGATTCATCATATTTTGAGAGCTATATCTACTGTGGCACTGAAAAAATTGACAAAGGCCAGTGATCGAGAATGAACTACTTCGAGAACATATACTGTATGAAATATGAGAATATGTTTCCCAGAACAACGCCTGTTGCTTATTACTTTATAAATGTTTTGTAAAGTTGGGGGAATCCGTATTATTTTAATAAAATCGTAAGCCATTTTATAAAATAGGCTTGTGCATATTAGTTCTGGCATATTTTTCAATTCCTCCATACAAATATGAAAACATTTACTTCCGATAAAAATCAAATGTCTTATTTTTCTGCTTTGCTCAGTACTTCACTCAGTGGCAGTGTGAACAGAATTCATTTCAATTTTGGGTGAATCCCTTTCAGTATAAAGTTAGTCACTACATAAAACAATTGATTCATAAAACCATGCCACAGAACACCACATCAGGGCTAATCACAAAATCTCTGCCAAACACTGCCCATCTTTGAGAAATCTTTTGGTTCTGTGTATATCTTCTTTCAAATAAAAATTCTTCCTTTCATTGACAGACCTTCAGTAAGTTACTGAACGTAACTTTGTAAACTCTCCGCTTCTAGTATCTTGGCACCTAAATGACCTGTTAAACTAAATGCATATAAATATAAAGCCAAAAATAAATACCAACTGGAAAAAAACTTGCATACATAAATATATTTAACAATGGTAAAAGTGTTTGTTGTGCAGTGTTGGTACTGAAACTTTTACCTTTGTGCAACACCTGCTCAGTGGACAGTCAGACTTCATCTTTGTGAAACTGTGTGTTAGCCCAAGTCGTATTTACAGCACTCCACCAAAATCCTGGCAGAATCGTTAAATTGTACATGGTTACTTATCACAGCAGAATCTGAGCGGTGTACAAACTCTGATGAACTTATCTTTGAACATTCTAAGAGGATACAACCCCCCCCAAGGCAGCTGTGCAACTGGAGGAATTAAAATTGTGTATGTGGGGTGTCAAACATCTAAATAGGAGAACAACCAAGGCAGATGATCTACGTTCAATAGCATTAGTTCTCCATATAGCACTCATCAAGGTCTTGAGTACTAGATGAGGCAATGGCTTTCGGGGAGTAGGAAAAATAGGGAATGGCATGCCATAATTCTCACAGACCAAGGAGTTGGCTGTAAGCTGCATGGGCAGCCTGGGCAGCTGCACTCCAACTTCTGAGCCCCCGTCTTTGCAATGTCACTATGTTCTTTTAAACAGACTTTGTAAAGCTTTAGAGGCAGGGACCAAATTTTTGTTAAAATATAGTAATGTATTAGCTCACTGGGGCCTTTAGAAATACTGTACAGTGCAAATAGTGAACAAACCAGTATCTTTTCCAATTATCTTAATATTCCTTAAAACTAAGTATCGCAAGAAGACCTTTGCTGTAAAACTGAGAGCTGCCTGAAGATGAGAAAACGAATGTGACTCCTAGAGTCACAAAATAATTTTTCCTGCAATATTTAGGAGTTTACCAATGAGCAACGTAACCCAGATCTTGACTGTCACTTGTGTTTTAAATGCAGTCCCACCTGTCCCCATGTGCCTTCTTTTAGCATGTCTTTACCATAAGCAGGTGAGCAAACTAATAACATAAACATGATAGAAGGGTGGAGAGACGAGATTACTTGCTTTTGACAGACTGTGTCAATGTGCTATATAGAACATCAGAATTTGTACAATCCCAAGATGATGTTACCAAGAGTGGAAAGAGAAATCAAAGGAAATGTTACGGACAAGAAAAATTAACATCTAACTGGACTTCAGATACTATTTCCATATGATGAAGCAGCCAATTTTAACACAGATGTTCTTTTGACATATAACAGCTGTAGACTGAATGCACCTACAGGCAGTTTGTAAATGCCTTTTATTGAAAGCATTTTCAATTTTCTCAAATTTTTATTGGAGGCATTGCCTAAAAGATTTATTTGAATAGTATAGGCACAGACACCTAGTTACCCAGTAGTAACACATTCCAGGTGCTACCAGATAATGCAAGGCACTTACTATACACCAGCCTTGTAAACCCCCATGCTGTATTTCGTGTCGGAAAACCTGTGAAGTGTAACATGATTTGACTGTCTCATTTCTTAGCAGCACACAGCCCTGCTTTCCTCCACCATCACCTGTTGCCATACTCTTACCTATCTCAACAAATTATGAGCCCTCAGAATTTACTCTGATCAAAATTCATAGCTACAGTTAACTGCTGTGGTTCTGCACTCATCTATGGGAGTAAAACAGGCTGTGGGTCTGATTAGTGATCAGCTGGGCTATACACTGCTACTAAAAAAATTCCAGACAGTCACAGTTCATTAATGCCTCATTGTGATAGATGCACAGACTGTCATGAAGAGAAGGTCGGGAGCCGCTTACACATACTTCGATCATTAAAATGGGAAGTGTGACCCTCTTTAGGTAAATCACAGACACACAGAGTGGACAAGCAATATCACAAAACACCGGGTTTACTATGTGGTAAAACATTACCATATGTCCAGGCCATCACACTTACAACAGTCTCCTAAAGAATCACTAGATCAGCACAGAGACAGACAAATACATAGTGAAGATGTTTGGTCTGTACAGGGGAGCTAGAAGTGATCAAGTGAACAGAGAAGTGAACAGCCATAATCTACCCAAGAGCCAAGGCAGGAGATGTTTCCTTGGCAGGGGAGCTCAGAGACATGCTTTCTGCTGTTGCAGTTCCTCCTGACCACTCTACCAGGACCTACTTGAAATTTTGGCTGTCCTATGTAATTTCATCTATTGCTGTTAAAGGACACATCCCCTTACTGTTCTTGTGATATAGGTCATAGAGTTTCTTTAACTATCTGCACTGGTTTTCACTGGGATAGAGTTAATTTTCTTCATAGTAGCTAGTACGGGGCTATGTTTTGGATCTGTGACCAAAACAGTGTTGATAACACGGGGGTGTTTCAGTTACTGCTGAGCAGCACTTACACAGAGTCAAGGCCTTGTCTGCTCCTCACCCCACCCCACCAGCGAGCAGGCTGGGGGTGCACAAGAAGGGACCAGAGGGGACACAGCCGGGACAGCTGACCTCAACTGACCAAAGGGATGTCCCACACCATGTGACATTGTGCTCAGCATATAAAGCTGGGGGAAGAAGGAGGAAGGGGGGGATGTTCAGAGTCATGGCATTTGTCTTCCCAAGTAACTGTTACACGTGATGGAGCCCTGCTTTCTGGAGATGGCTGAACACCTGCCTGCCAATGGGAAGTAGTGAATGGATTCCTTGTTTTGCTTTGCTTGCATGCACATCTTTTGCTTTACCTATTAAACTGTCTTTATCTCAACCCACGAGTTTTCTTCTGATTGCCTCCCCCATCCCGCTGTTGGGGGGGTGTGAGCAAGCAGCTATGTAGGGCAAAGCTGCTAGCCAGTGCTAAACTGCAACACTATCCTAATTTAAAACTCAATCATGGGGGTCTTCTAAGGGAAACCAGAGCTACCCTGTGGTCAGAAATGTGTCTAGAAGTGATACAGGGTGTTGCACAAACAGACAAGGAGGTGGATGAGAAGTCTATATCTTTCAGAAATAGAATGTATTTCCAGGATATGTTGGGTTTGGAGGGAGGAAGAAAAAACTGGAGCTTTAGGAAGGAAGGAATACAAATGCACCTTGCATATAGTAAGTGTTCCTTGCATATAAATAAGGACAGAAAATTCAAGAACATAAACAGTTACATAATGAGGAAAGTTCAGTCTCTAGGAGAAAAATCACACGGCGCAGTAGTTAGGATCAGGAAAGAGCTGGAAGGCTGGATCAGTAGAATATTGTTTTCAGTGCAGGGAGCTATTTACACGCATCACATCAGACTGTGATGTTATCTGTGAAACAGCAGATAGCCACGGCAGCAGTGACCACACAGTGCTCCATTAATACAAAAGCCTGTTCAGCTCTGCGTGGGCCCAGATGTAACAGCTCTGCCCAGAGGGAACAGACCAATTTATGGAACTAATGCTTAATGTGTATCTAAGGAGGGCAATATTGAGCTTCACTGTAAATATCAAGAAGATTACTTAAAGGGTTTTTTGCAGTGTGACTGGAATGAAAATCATGAAAAAGGAGGAAGAGCTGACTCTGACAGTAAGAAAACTTAAGATCATCAAGTTGCTGAGCATTGTGGAAAAACAGACAAATAAACAAAAGACACCAAATCCAACTCTAAGAAGCTATCACAGTTTTCCTTTTCCCACAGCTCAAGCCTGTCACCTCTGTCACCTGCCCAATTTAAAATTACAGACTAGATCATTAATTGCCTCAACTCTACTCTTAGAAACAACCTGCATGTAAATGGAAAGCACCTACAAGAAAGTATAAATTACAGAAACCCTTAGAGGTATTGCAACTTCCTCCCTTTATCTAACTTCCATGTAGTATTAATATGCTCCAAACACTGTCAGTTGAACCCAAAACGCAGCTTGTGGAATGGCAAAGGGCTGATGCCTACAGAAGAAAACCTGCACAACTCTAAGGTTTTATTGTCAGGAACTGCCACTGAAGCTACCCTCTGTAAATGTAAAAACATTATATATACTGAAGCTCAGTATTTAATAAGTTAGTGTGTACAGGCATATACACACACACACACATACAAACTCACAAAAAATTAAACTGTACCTAAATGTTTACTTTATTCATGAAAGAGTATAAATATTGAAAGATCAAGAGAGCATATGGTAAAGAAAATGTCCCTCTTTTCTAGAGAATCACACTATGTCTCTGAATATTCACAGTTGCAATTGGTGTTTCTTTCAAAAGCATTCTAGATTAAATAAATGAAGCCACATGAGTCCTTTATGTCAAAGCACAGAGCTGAGACAAACTCTCTGAAGACTGTTCAAGCCATAAATTTGGAATTAAGGAAAGCGGTATATAAGGATTCATTATATTTTTTCCTGTAAACTTCAGTTTAGAGAAAACTAAACACATAAAACAAGAATACAATTTTACAACTGTAGTATACACTATAAATTAAATCCTTGGAGCTCCTTCTGTTTTCCCTTATTCTGTCAGCATATGCATGCAGACTGTAATATGCAACATTGGAGACATATGAATTCTCTATCAGTCAGTACAGTAGCAACATGTTTTGGAAATACTGTTTTCCAAAATCAGATGCTTTGAGCCCAACCATGCTGGTTAATACTTGTCCTGGTTTCAGCTGGGATAGAGTTAATTTTCCTCCTAGTAGCTGCTACAGTGCTGTGTTTTGGATTTAGGATGAGAATAATGTTGATAACACACTCATGTTTCAGTTGTTGCTAAGTAGTATTCACACTAGTCAAGGACTTTTCAGCTTCCCATGCTCTGCCAGGGGCACAAAGAAGCTGGGAGGGGGCACAGCCAGGACAGCTGACCCAAACTGGCCACAGGGCTATTCCATACCATATGGCGTCACGCTCGGTATAGAAACTGGGGGGAGTTGGCCAGGGGGCAGCGATCACTGCCCAGAGGACAGGCTGGGCATCGGTCAGCAGGTGGTGAACAATTACATTGTGCACCACTTGTTTTGTATATTCTATTATTATTGTTGTTGTTTTTATTGTTATTATTATTATTAAACTTTATTGGTTGCCATTATTAAACTGTTACCTCAATCCATGAGTTTCCTCACTTTTCCTCTTCTGACTCTTTCCCCCATCCCACCAGGGGTGGGGAGTCAGTGAGTGGCTGTGTTGAGATGCCCACTGTGATTCAAATAAGAACTTCTAAACTTGCACTTAGAATTTTCTCTATGTTACACCTTTAAATATAGTAAATAAAAGCTGCCAAATAAAACAGCTCATTACAAGAACAAAAAGCCTCATCTTCCTAAACTGTTTATCTAAGAACCAACAGGCATGGTTCTATGAATTATCATGGAGCCCTACAAACTATAACATTATGAGAGTTTAAAATTGCAAAAACCCAAGATTTGAATTGACAAGCCAAGTCATATTAAAGTGTAAGTGGCAATATTCCTGAGGCATGATATTAAAATTGATAAACACTGCTGACTCATATAGTAGAAGCCAGTATCTTGAAGAAAACCCACTGGAGCAGCAAGTATGCGAATTTGTACTAGATGGTTAGACCCTATCTAGTCAAGGGCATATTGGCTGCTACAGCAAAATAAAGCAACCATAAAGCTGGTTTCATGCTTTTCATCTAAATTTTGTTAGTCTGTCTTGCCCTGGTGGCTCGATTTGTTGCTTTTGAACAATCTGTTTTAATAATCTTCTCGAAACCACTTCAGAAACATTAATGTGTAAGGAATTATCAGGAAAAAATAACAGCATGCTTTACATATCTGCTTATTAAAACACAACATTTAGGATGCTGGGGAAGTATCCCTTCAGCAGAACACTCTAGAATGATGCAGCACTTTGGAACAGAGGACAACAGTAATAAACAATTACTCTGCTACAGTAATGAAAAAAATCACTGAAGACATTTATAAGGAGGTCACAAGTACTTCAAACAATGGCATTCCAGTTCACGTCTGTTCTCCAGTCAAGAGCACTCATAATTACTTATTCCTACAGTAATCTCCACATTTTCCTGCCTAAAATCTTGTCCTTGGAAGTTCTTAAGTTTTGCAACAACTTAGTCAAATGAATATACAAGGACAGAAAATATGCAAAGGTTATGACTATATGACGACTTCCAGCCTTACCCAGTTTTCTTATAACTTGGCTTGATCTGAGGAGAGCCAAGTCTTTAACTCTTTGTATTCCTTCAGAGAAAGGAAACTGGATAAACTCTTCCCAGTTTGCTACTGATTTGTTAAGTTTTTCATGATACATATTCACAATGTATATAAAATACATGAAAATATGTATTATATTGTTTCATTTTTATATCGATGTAATTGGAACAGAGTTGGGATGTATTTCAGAAATCTTATGTCAGATCTTCCATGAGGGGGAAAAAAAAAGTAAGAATATAATCATTAAAATAACCTAGCTGAAAGACATACTAGGAAGGAGAGGGAAAAATGGGGAGGCACTTGTCACCTCTACTAGCTTTAAAGATCAATATTTATTATGAAAAATCTCATTGCAAAATCTGTAATGTGGAATTCATGTACACTGAAATGCACTCTTTAGGTCCACTGTAATCAGACCTCTTCCACAAGCTCTAATTTAAAGCTTAAATTGTTTGGGTTCACGGGCATTGAAATGCTATCCCAGAGTGTATGTTACTCAAGGCCTTCTTTGAGGTTTGGGGTTATTTTTTTTTCATTTCCTATTTACTTTTTTTTTCCCCTCCTTTCTGAAACACTGTCACTTCTAAAGGGTATTTTACAGAACTTGACTAAGTTAAAAAATTATAGAGGTTAACTTTTACATCAATTGTAGAAAATGTTGTTTGTATGCAATTTCTAGCATGCCTGTTGCAAATTGAGGCCTCTCAACAATATATCCCTTTCCTCATATGATTTGCAGTTACTTAAGGAGCAATTCATGTTGTTCTCTGGTTTAATTCAATAGTTTGTGATATGTCCCAGCAGTACTCCCTCCTGAGCTTTAGTAGCCAGCACACTGATGTCTTTGCATTCAAAAATGTATGCTTCCAAGTTATCCAAACTTGTAGTTACAACATCTGATGTAGGACGTGTAAATGATGCCTAAAACATTGTTTTTAAGGCCAGGAATAATCCTCTTATGTCAGGAGTGATTTCTCTTTGTTTACAAAAAAAAAAAAAAAAAAAAAAA
>VZTL01041189.1:10989-38228 GCA_013400535.1 Scopus umbretta
AAAGGAAATGTAACAAGGGAAGGGGCAAAGAATAAGGTTCGTTTTCATTAACTTTTCAAGAACAGAAAGAATTTTGATGGTTTATTTACATCTGTCAAAACTTTTGTCCTTCAAGTAGGAGCATAGCAACTATACTAGTACTAAGTTGATTTAACATTTTCAGAGTGCTTTGACCCATTAAGTACAAAAAATCTAGGTCTTACTTTCAAATATGCCTTCAACTGGTTGGTTCTTATCTACAAGGATAGCCACTATACAGCATCGTGGTGTAATGGTCTTGCACTGTTGGAGAATGGTTGTGCGAGCTCGACCACGGATCCATGGAGAAGCTGTGAGAATCAAAACTTAGCATGAGAGCACCAAAGTAAGCTGTGATGGAAAGTTACCAGGCCAGTAGAAAAATACAAGCCGAGCTGACAAGGAAGAAATGAAGGTCGTGCTGACCTTGCACAACTCAGCTAAACAACTTTGAGGGAGTACAGTGTGGGAGAACAGGATGCAACCCGGACTCTAGCACGTAGCGGTACTCACAAGTAGGAGGAGCATGGTAATGTACCCTCTAGAGCTTAGCCAATGATTGTAGGATGAGTAGGCATAATCACTCGGAATAGTATAAAAGTGTGTATACGTCGTAATAAAGTTGAAGCTTGCTTTATCACTCATATTGAGTCGTCTGCTTGTCTTCCCTCACTCGTCGCATTGCACTCCACTTGATTTCCTAATGTATCCAGAGTCAAATCAATAATAACCTTTTCTCCAGTTCCTCAGTCCTCAGTGCACAGGTCATCAGATTTTTCCTTCCTCTTACATTTTATCAGTTATTGGAGTCAAGCCTAGGGATAAAATCCTTCCCTTTATTACAATTTGTACAGCTTTATAGCATCAGTGCATGTTTGGAGGATTTGCACAAAATCCTGTCATGGTCTACCCTTTTATTTTCTTGTTTATTGCTAAGGAAATGTCTTTCAGTGTGTTTAGCAAACACATGCTGGCCTCAAATTCTATTTTCATTTCTGTATTTCACTCTGTGGTGCTGATATATGTCACCAGCACTGATGGGAATATACTTATAAGGAACTAAAAAGGACCCCAAGAACCTACAGCTCTGAACAGGATGAATACATCCTACTTAGAATTCCTAAGGGATGACAAAAGAAATACTGCCTAACTTGAGTACTTAAATAGGGACTTCTCCTTTCCTGCATAAATAAAAAAACCTGCATAAATTCAGCTGTAACAGTTGCATTTAATGTCTTTTGCTCCTGGATCCAAACTACAAAAGCACACATTCTAAAAAATGACTTTTTTTTTCTGACTGCTCCATAAATATGTGGCATTGATGTGAATGAAAAAAATCAATTATTATTTTGACCTTGTTCCTGCTTTGCTGCTAATTACGATTAATTATTCTGAATGGTGATTCCCTTTGAGAAATAATACACATACACAATGCTGCATGCCACAGCCCTTTCACAGGATCAGTGATTGTGATATAATAAAGGTGGCTGCTGCAGCTTAGACTGTCCTTCCCATGGCTCACATTGTACAGGAGGAAACTACAAACTCAAATAAAGCCATACAGTTTTCAAAAGGAAATTTAAAACTATCCATAGCTGCACACATACGTTGTCCTTAATACAGCTATATAAAACACAGGCATTTGTGAATGAATGAAGAAGGAAGTGCATGGAAGAAAGAAGAGTCTCAAATATTTTCAAATTAAGTGTGTGCAAAGTATTACAGTTATTCTACGATAAAACCATTGTATGCTGTAACATTTAATTGTTGAAAAAGTAGTCAACATTTACTCATTACCTCATATACTGAAAAACATCTGATGGTGTTTTGCAAATTAGGAATAATTTAATTGTACTAACACTTGACATATAAGTCATAAGCCAAAGATCTAAACAATTGCATGGTGCAAAGAAAGAAGAATTTTATTATCAGCTCAAATATATTTGGGTATTTCCTCCACAAGTGGATTTTTGATGTAACTGTCTAGCTTCCCTCATATTTTATTCTTTTCTGTTGGTTCTATAGACATAAAGGGGTTTCAGAGAACTTACGAATGTTTCAACACCACTTCAAAACAAGGATTTAACTGAAAAAGTGTTTTTAACCAGGGCTCTTATTGTAATACTTGAAACAAATTACCAGTATCTTATTATTGAAGGTAACTTAATGAACATTAATTCATGACATTTCCACTGGCATCTGTGTACAGTTTCTTTGAAGACAGTGAAGTGAATTAAATCCTGTAGGATGCATCCCCTGATAGCCCTGAGCACAGAATCAGTCAGGCCATCAGAATTCTCCTACTAGTAGATGTGCTAGTTTCCACTCTGTGTCTTTTCCAGTTCAAATTTGCTTGTAGCTCTTACTTAGTACTCAGTAGCCAAAAGAGAGGCTTTCAAAGTATGAAGAGCTGTTTTCACACAATAGCATGGAAGAACTAAAAGAGCATATACAACTTACACTGACATTGATGCCTTTAATCCCCCAAATTAGCTGCCAGGATACTCAAGAGTATGCACAAGAGTAAAAAGAAACTTTCTCATGCCAATTTAAGGAACAACAAATAATTACTTCAGTGGTCATAAAAGTGAACTACTAATGCAGAAGACTACTAAATCCTATGGGATCAGTGAAGATGATGTGTTGAATAAATTAGTGACAACAACCCCGTTTCCCCTCTCCCCAAGCATGTTGAGAGAAGATCCTTGTCTTCAAAAGCATTGCTGTGGAATTCTGCACAGGGAAGGAGCAAAAGATTCAAGTGGAGGAAAATTGTCCTTGAACTCTTCACGCAAACGTACTTAGAAAAAAAGTGATGAGAGAACATTGTGCCATGAGGATGTATCCAGCTATTGTATTGAATGCAGCATTCAACAGCAAGAAATTACCTTATGGGGTAAATCCTAACAGCTGCTTTTGTGGCTACCTATTTTGCAGCTGAATTCTGCACTCGCCTTTCAGATTTAAAAACTTATTAAACTAAACTAAATTGGCAATAATACCTCCTACTGTAGCATACCTTCTCTTTTCCCTGACAAGAAGAGTCCAGTTCACAGGGTATTTGTACCTCTCTTTTTATGCAGACTTTCCTCTCTGCCATCACCTGCTTACATCTTACAGAAAGGTGCAAAACAATTTTCAGTGTATGAGAAAATGAGAAAAGTTTTCTCAGTTACGGAAACATCTTAAAAGCTGTGAGTTCCCATCACTTTCCAGGTGATAAGGTCACAGTATGGTAAAACTGTTAGGTAGCTGCATCTTTACGTAGATTCTTCCCTCCACCTTGAGTTTCAGGAGCTACCCCACAAGTCAATAACATTCAGATGCATGTGACTCCAAAATCCTGCCAGGCATTCACTGCATCCTTAGGCACCCTACACATTTAGAAATCTTGTTCTAATTGCTTAAGCTGGTTTTTAACAAGGGACATGGAAATGCTAAGTATCAATGGATGACCCTTAAAATACACAATCCTTCTGGATGTAAATTTCAATCAAGTAACACTGATTTAAATTTCATCCAATGTAGTCAACACCCTGTTTTTAGAAGTTGCCTATAATCCAGGAGTAAACCAGTTTCTTCTACAGCACGCTTGAAAAACATTGTCAGTTCTCATATACAACAAATTAACTTCAGTTATAGTATAGCAGCACTTCTAAAGCTACTGAATATGAAACCTACTGAAAGTTAAAGGTTTTGGAGGCCAAGGACATATTTCTAGCTCTCTAAATCAGCATGTCTGAATTCTGATGTTTTATATTTCCATCTTTTCTCTAAACTCCACCCTATTCTCAGTAACAGGTAAGTAGACGTAAGTAACTTAAGAATACCTTGCTTCTCTGGCTAACTCTTTTCTTGAAGTAATATACATTTTTTTTACATTACATTGGTGAGGACTGCCATCTGCTTTGAAGGTACACATGGATTGTCTACTTAGAGGACAGACAGATATTTGCATTTAAAAATTGATATACATTTTCCTAAGCACGGATTTACGCACTTTATACAGCATATGCAAATTAACGCAGGAATGTTACGAAGACATTGGACCATCTCTAAAGAAGTGCGATTCCCTACTGTTTCATCTGTGGAAGAGAACACAGGTTTTCTTGACACACATTTCTTTGAAGTTTTAAGCATCAGTGTAAAAAACTGGCTACAACAAGCACAATTAAGAAAGCTGCTTTGGATCTGCCCAACCACCACCCAAAACCACTCGGTCAGTGTGGGGGCAAGCCTAAAACTTTTATTCCATCAGACAGTACAGAAGCCATCTCTCTCCATTCCTCTTCCAAATGAAGTAACCCTTCACTCACATTTTCTTCCCTAGGTCAAATGGAATTTAATTTAAAAAATTACATAAATCAGAAAAACAAACAAACAAAAAAAGTTTGAGGAACTCCTGTTGAAAATAAAAAAGCACAAAAATCAAGAGACAAAAAGATTTCTTCCAGCAGCAACTCCGTTATGCTCTATCACTGCAAACCCCAGTAACAAAACAGTACATAACTATACAGAATAGGAAAAGGGATAGACGTCACAAAGACCCTGCTTTCTATTTTCCTGATCTCTGTGGATTTACATTTTTATCCATATCCTAGTGTTTGTTTTGATTCATATTTAATGTAGCTTTCATAAAATGAATCAGAAAGAGAGAGGGAAAAATACTGAGTAATTCAATCAGCGTAGAAAAAAATCCTGCTTTGACTCATGTTAGCACATCTTTGTGCACCAGTTAATAATTGAATACATTTTGCAATACTGAAAAAAGTGTATTTATGTTATACCATTAGAGAGAAGGAGCCGTATTCCATACATTTTTAAGGCATGAATATTCAGATAACCAGTTTAGATCACTTAAGATTTGTCAATTCCCCAATTGTTAGCACTCATTCTCCACAAAAGGTCTCCTTACATAACCTCAGCTCAAGCATTAGAAAATGCAATTCCCCAAAGCATTAGTCACTTCCAAAAATTTAGGTCAGAGAAGATTTCCACACTTCAACATCAAAATGATATTTCCTTGAAAATTCACAGGGATTTGATTCTATTTCCTTGAAAAATTCTACTGAACACAACAGAAAGCAAAGCGCAATCGTCAAACCCATACCAGGGCCTCATGCCTGCACATCGGAGCAAAAGCTCAAAGGGAGAATGCTCGATGGATGAGACTTCTCAGGTGATGTGTGTGAAGTGAGGAGAAGTATTGTACTGATTTTCACCAACTGGACTCCACGAGTATTTTCTTTAATTGCAGAGCATCTCCTCTCCACTTACCACTGTAGAAAAGCTATAGCAGATTTGATAGTTGGCTGAAGCATGGTTTCTGAGACATGAATATTAGAAACGCATATGAATAAAAACATAAATACCCCTTCCAGCCCTCTGGGTCATGGAAATGATCTTATGGATTACATACATTATAAGCAAATGACCCTTGTCTGTTAAACCTCCCTTCTAATTAAATGAAAGTCAGATACAGAAGCATAGAGGGGGAAAAGCTAATTTTATTTTTTTTTAAATACATAAGTAACGGGTAAAGGTTCATAGAACGCAATGATAAGTGATATCACTGCCATGTTCCTCCTAGTCATGCACAACTGGTAAACCACATCATTAAAGACACCCCCCCCAAAAAAAAAACCAAAACAGTAAGCTGATACTAACCTCTCAGCCTAGTGTTGTGGCTTTATGTGACTCCACCTTTATTCCCTTTCTCCCTCTACCAAGTAAAGCAATGCTACCTACACGTGCTCCCTGCTCTAGCAATACGTGGAAAAGGCCTTTGTCAGGCATTTTTCTCCCAGTCAGTTGTACTCTTCTTCCCAACATGGGCTGGAGCAAAGCAGAAAAAACAAGATTACTACAGGTCCCATGAGGATAGGACCTGAAGGGAGGAACTGTTACAGAATAGCATGACCTGATATCGTAAGTTTCACCATTGGTGTAAGTTCCCCACAAACATGTCTGGCTTCGAACGCAAAACCAGATCGGCCAAGAAGCAGGGGAATGACAAGGGCATATAAGTCCCCCTTGAACCCTCTTCAAAACTGTCCTATGGAAAAGAGAAATAGTATGGCACACCATAGATTGCAGTGTGCTAATTAGCGTTATTGACATCCTGAAAGATAAATTGAATCCCCCTAACTGCAGAACATGAGGACTGGGCCTTCATGGAGCCACACAGAGCTCTCCTGGCCACTTGCAACTGCAAAGGTAGGAAGGAAATGTGTTCTTTCTAAAGCTGTGGGTCTAAAATGTATCCATTATGTTCCCAGGGGAGATGATGTTTTATGTGTGATACTAGAGAGAGTTTCCATTGAAATTGGCAACAGTCATTTGAAGCACAGAAAAGAGCTCTTCATCATGTCTTTTGGCAAAAATACTCACCCCAAAATAAAAATACATACATTGTGGAAACTCTTAAGTGGAAGACAGTTTTTATTTATGCCAGTTGGAACTGTATGCCTGAAGTTATAACAAAAGTCTGAAGTTATAACAAAAGTCTGTCTATAATTTTTAAAATGAATGCTCTCTCTTTCTTTTTAAATATGAATGCATTATTTCAGCATCAGCTACAAACCAAACTTGAAACAAAACAACAAACAAAACCCCCTGCTTCAAATACTGTAGCCTTCAACTTTATTTCTAACTCTACAATCTAGAAAGTGCTAATTTAAAGAGGCAAGGGGAAGTGTAGAAGTGTCACAACTGCCACCTTTAAAAATCTATTCTCTCACTAACAGCTTGCTAGCTTCACTACTAAGAAATAAGACCCAGAAAAATTTTTTCAGTCTTGCTTTTAGTGCAGATTTTAGAATCCTTTGTTAGGACTTCAACTTTTTTTTTGCTGTCAGACAGAAATTTCACTATCCATCTCTGACTGTTTCTAGCTTGAGAAAGATCAGCAGGGACTAAATGAAGGTTAGTCTGCTCAGTTATATAATTACTTAAGGGAAATTATATTATAAAGACAACTGAGAAAAAAGAAGTCTATCAAAAAGTGAGTGAAAAGCCCAAATAATTGTTCATTTTAAAGCCCCTCTCTGGAGATGCACTTACATAATCATGAAATGTATAAATTAAAAAAATGGTGTCAGTAGATCAGAACTGAGTTTTAAAAAGCATTTGCACACTAGAGATACTGGAAGTATTTAACTATGACTTCAGTGCTTCTGCTGGAACAACTGTGTACGAAAGATGTGATTCCTCACTTGGCTTGTAATGCCCACAAAACGCAATTGTGGAGATTACAACTTGTCCTCATAAACCTTAAAAGAGCCAGGAATCTAATAATAACCATTTTTTTAAGAACAACCAAGGGAGCAAAAGAAGGATTGCAGACTAATATGCCATCTGAATGTGCTTTTTAAAACAAAAAAGTTACATGTAAAATACACATTATAATATTTATGTTACATATGTATTTTTTTATATGTACATAATGTAGTTGCAGGTCTGAGAGAAACTCTTGATGAAGTTCACACAGTTTGCAAATTGATCCTTCTTTGTCTGGTAATAGCACCCTTGCATATTATTTCCTGAACCCAGTGAATTTTTCTTCCACCCTTGTATTACTTAAACTAAGGCAACGTATCAGTGGGTCACTAAATTTCAGGCTTGCTTTTAATTTCCACTTGTTCCAATCAGTTAACTGTGAGTAAAGGGAACAGCCTCTATTTAGCATGGAGTTTCCATTTTGTGCCTCATTGAATTTTTGTCTGCATAAAGTCAGAAATTCACCTGATTAACCAAATTAGCCCACCCATTCACAGAATCACGTATCAGAATATGTTAAGAACAAACTGAAGTATTTTTGTACTCTTATTCTCCTTTGGTCTTTGCAATCAAAGGAGGAAAACAACTCTCTTCTGAGTGTTGTATTTGTTTTCTCAGAGTTAAATTACACTACTATCAGACTGCTCTTCCTTCACACGATTCTCTGATACTATAAGCCGGACTATATACCTTCTATATCCACGTGGTGATGTTCAAGTGGGGACCCACCCTAGAATCGTCAAATGATGCCCTAGGAGGTCAGAAATGCCACTAATAAGTGCTGATCCTGGTAGCTCCCACATAATTTTAACACGACACTGCATACAAACATTACTAGCTCCCTCTTGTACACTGGAATTACCTTTATGAAACTTTTTCTTTGTTACTTTTCTTTTTTTAAGGCATAACTAAAAAGTGCAATAGTGTTTACTCTAAAGCTTGCACAACATTAATTTCCTGAAGTAAACAAATGCTTGAACTTCCCTCATGTGTCTGTCAAAACTTTCCTAAATGAAGTCTTTGGGACTTCATCTGTAATGGCAACATGCTTTATGTGAGAGGTAATCTGGTAAATGCCATATCACAAATACCACAACACATCAGCCTCTCAGACAAAGAGTTCTTTTTTAATTTTAGGATACTGTGGCTAATTATACAGCACTGAAAATGGTTTCCTCATGAAAAAATGTCAAGGAGTAGAGCCTGAATTCCAGCCTTCTTTCTTATTTATATATTATATTGATACCTTTATATGGCAGAAAAGTATAGGTAGTTCACAGTTTATGCTCCATTTACCTCTCAAATTCTTTAAAACATTTACCTGTGGAGGTGTTATGCCTGTTTGTCCAATACATACATATCAGAATTCTTTCTTTATTCGTAAGATTTTCTCTGTCTTCTAGCAGATTTTTATCTGAACACACCCAAATATAAACAGGGTTTTTGTTTTTGTTTTTTTTAAAAAAAAACAGTTTCTTGCATTTTATACTTTGTCATGTTAAACTAACACGGAAGCTTGTCTTTTATAATTCCAAGAAGCCAGTATACCATTAACATTAGCAGAAAGGTTGCATTCTTCTGTCAGGTCATCAAGCAATTAGGGCATAGAAGACAAGCTTTCTCCAAATCTATTGTAATTCTTTGAAACTGCAGACAGAGGTATTCCACAAAATCTTAGGTAAAGTGTGACACAAATCAGAGCCTCCACAAAGCCTCTTGAGAAGCACATTGGAAAATTATGAGCCTCTGCTAGTCTCCCGCACAGAAACAGAACAAAAGTCACTGTCTACTTTGTGCCCCCCTGCAGTGGCATGATAGAGGCACGGCTTATGATGAATCACAGCAAAAAATGTTATGCGGTAACTACCTACAGAATAAATTGCATTTTTTCTGCAGTAAAACCACTTGATAAATTGCTTTTACCATGCACCTCTGGCCATCTTCACCTGCCCTCTGCCCGCAAATGCATCTCTCTCTCTCTCTAGTAATTCTGACACCCCTAGGTATTAAACCATAAGACACAGCTATTATTTAAAAATTATCACCCATGTAAAAGCAAATCCTTACTTTCTCAAAACCCACAATTTTTCTTCTGAAAGAACGTAAAAAACATACAACAATTAGCTTGAACACATGGAGGTGTTACCAATCCCCCAGTAAGCAATGTTCTCAAACTCTCTCTCTTTTCACAGTTGAGGAAACGGTTGATAGAAATGTCACTTCACTTGTCTAGAGAATGACAACTTCTAGATGACTTTTACTGTAAGTGGAGAGAAACAGACATTTCTGTTGTATTTTTGGCCCTAACCTTAGGATGATCTCAACCACATCCTAGAAAGGACTTTTTCTCTTCACTGACTACATAAGGAGGGTCTACACCACCAGATCACTTGTGGATGCCTACGCTGGGAATGTTTTAAGTTAAGCAAGATGTATCATACCCTCAGTGCAAAACAATGAGGCAGCTCTGTCCTGCTTGGCATTACTACCTGTTACATAATGCAGAAGAGTATATGGAAAAAATACAGTGAACACTCTGCTTGGCAACAGGTAGAGGAATATAATTCAGATACCAAGGCTGTGACCTCCAAAATACTTGGTGCATCTGGAAGCAAATCTTGTCTTGCAATGGTTGATTATCAAAAAACTACAGCTTGAAAAAATAAAACTAACATCTTCAACAAGAGTCTTCTTTCCACTTTCACACATAAAGCAGAAACTGATCTACAGAAAAAACAGATGCTTAAGTACTTTCCAATGCTGCAGGAAAATACAAATTATATATTGTTTGTAGCAAAAGACAATATTCTGAGATAATAACTCCTAGCATAGTCATTAACCAAAAAAACCACAAAAAGCAATATTGGACAAGCATAAAAATTCTGCTATGAAAAACGTATCATTGTGCAGACAAAAGAAACATAAAAGATATCAGGTGAAATCATTGCTCTGTCAAATGGCACCTATAATTTCTTTCTCCCTCTTTCAAAAGCCAACATAAGTTAGATCCTTGTTTGTATTCCCCATGTTGTTTAGCAGGATGAGAAAGGCTCAGAAAGGAGCCAGATGTTTATTTACTATAAAAATGCCATTAACTAGAAAACAACAACTAGTAACAGAACTAGAATGGAGATAAGAATCAACCTTGAAAATAGCAAGTTTATGTTGTCTTAAAATAACTTGATTCAAACAAAATCATCTTATTCAACACCTAAAGATAACATTGATTACCCCATGTAATAAAGTGTAATAATTACCCCAAAGATTACATGATTACCCCATGTAATAAAGCTGCTGCATAATCTTCAGGGGACAATCTTTTTCTTAAAATAGTCCTCTTATCCATCCTTCTTTATGCCCAGAATTTAAACAGAGCAAAGGCTTTGTAAAGCTGACTTAATAACATGCAGCACAGACTGAAAGACCAGGAAGACTGAACCAAAATATAAGAACACCCTCTCCCCACACTCCCCACCCCAAATCTTATCAAGCAGCCAGTTGTCTGTAATAAAGGTTGTAGAGAGCAAACAAACTGAAGATCATCTTTGTGCAACAGCAAGCTTTTCAGAGCCAGCACAAAAGCTTCAGTTTAATGTGTTGTAAAGCTAGCTTCCCAATAAATGTAAGAAAAGGTCATTTTTGATTGAAAACAGCATTTTGATAATAAGAATTATCTAATCAACTGTTGAACATGCTTTTCTTTTATTACCAAGATGTAATAAGCAAAGGACCATTTATGTAATGGACGTTCCTGTTTAAGAGCTTTTTCATAGGTTATATTAAAGGAAGTGTTCCAGCACAGTTTTTCCTGCCTCCTGTTATGGAAGATATGGGAGAGCTTTGACTGACAAGTAGTCAAACCGAAGGAAACATTTTCATTTTTACATGTGTTTACTATCTGCAATACCTGGTGATATATCATGTAATGCATCTCACGAGTTCTCTTCCCTTTCCCCCAAATTTTTCACCATTTACCCACGTTTAAAATAGCACAGCCGTAGTAAATAATACAAGTATTCACATTCACCCAGAAAAGTCTGCAACACATAAAAAAAAACATTAAAAAAGAAAAGTTACCACGCCACATCCAGCGTATTCTTAAAGTTTTGACAGCTGGTTCCAGCAGACGCCACAGCTAGTTTTCCAAGTCGCCTGCTAAAGACTGCCTTTTGCAAACCCAGCTCCTTGCCAATGCTCCTTTCTTTCTCCCACACAGATTTCATGGCTGTTTCTCCTTGAGACTTCTGTGCAAAAGTCTTTGCCTTACCCACATGTGAGGGATCCCAGGCCATATTGGACCTCTGCCTTTTAGCTCTGACCACACAAACATCTGATATTTCTCCAATACCATTGAATCAATATCATAGAGACATAAAAATAAATACATCAGTATGAGAAAGATCTACATATGTGGTCTTGTAGCCTAAACAATAACATTTTAAACAGAAGTATTGATTACTTGAATATTACGATAGAATATACTACTGAAGTATTAACAGTTACAGAATTAGCAATTTCTCTCAATAGTAATGTTATCAAGAGACAAATCCAATCTTCATTTTGCATAGTTATGCTTATACCAGGGACAGGTAGAGCTTTCTGCACCAAAACTAGGCCCAGGCACACACCATTTACTCAGAGGAAGCCCAGAAATGTAGGCCTGAATAGAGTTGCAGAATGTATTTCAAACCAGAGGTAGCTAAACGGTTTATATATTATTGTTCATAGACATTTCAAAAGTAATTTTTTTAAATTGCATTTTGGTTAAAATTTAGTTTCACAAGCCAGTCAAAGGAGGTTGTTCTGCACACCAAGGGAAACTTCACCTCCCTCTCCCCTCATTTCCAACTAATAATTTCTTGGAGTTCCTCCCCTAGCACTTCCCAGTGTATTTAAGGACAGAGGCCAAAGAGGGAGAAAAGATTGTCATGCAAAGTTATAAACAAATACTGTGGAGAGAAACATTACTGGCTAAGAATTATAGCATCAGAATATCTGGGGTAAGGTCATATCAAATGAAGGGGAGGTAAATGGCTTTCCTGATGGGCAGAGGACATGGACCGCACAGAAGACCTCCCATTAAGTCTTTACTGTACATTATTCCACTATTCCTTCTCCTAGGAATTTTCATGAAGATCTGTATGGATGACACCATCTCAGAGAGATGCAGTCTGAGCTCACTGAAAGGCTCTAAAGAAAAACTCTCGGTACATGGAAGGCTGTTTAAGATATTGGCACTTGCGTGAAGGGGAGAGAGGGAATTAGTTGCTTGGTTTTTACACCTGATTTTTTTAAACAAAGTTTAGGAAGGTTTGTAAAGGTTAAACTCACTACTGGATGACTGCCATCACGTAGCAGAGACCAGGCATGTAACTGTGCGTAATTACAGACCAAGTTTAATCCACCAGATGATCTGGCTGTGCAGAAGTCCGGCTGCAGTCATCAAGAAACGTCACCTTGAGGGGCTCAGTATAGGCAGGCTTCAAAAGCTTTATTTCACTTCTGAAACATTTCTGCAAGTGCACCAGAAGGCAGTTTAAAACTTAGTTCTGTTTTTCACTCTAATGAAGCTTTTAAAACACTGAATATTGGTGAGCAAATTCAGCACATACCCAGAACCAAGGAGCTACAATATGCTACCTAATGATGTGAACAGAGTGTCCCGAATGTGTCTTCTGAATATGACCATTAGTTCTCCAGATTACTTTATTATGCAGCTATTTTATACTGTACCTCTTGTCTTTGACAACCAGCAGTAAACGAAGGCAGAGTCAAGAGTTTCTGAAACAGAGTGAACTATTTCCTTAACTACCAGTAATCACAGACACTGTATTTCCACAAAAGCAGCATTAGCACTTGATTTATTTCTATCCAAAAGTTAATGCAGTGTTATAGCAAGGAAGTATAAGAGACAACCTTTCAAACTGTGCTGCACACTACAATCAGGATGAAGTGAAAACACCACAGATAACAGCAACAGCTGTCTATCTGCTAATTCAGTGGTTTTCAGCCTTTTCTGACTCATAGATACAGAAGACTTTTCCTTGGAAGATACAGTTCCTTTTAAAAGATATATGTATCTCTGGATGCTGTACATTCATTTGACTTTTGTATTTCCCAATGCACACACCTCAAAAGCAACACAGGGACCCTGACCAGGCTGCAGACACCAGGTGAGGACAACAGTGTGTGCAGGGCAGCTGCTGCACTCCCAGGGAGGTGAGCCTGCTGCCTGCTCTCCTTTGTGCACCTTCCCTCACAACCCATCTTTGGAAAATGAGCTTCAATGAATCCCCACGTCCAGGAAGTGTTTCTACATGTCTATACAACATAACAAACTTTAAGCCATGTATTTGCAGTGACTCCCTAAAAAACCAAGTGTGGTGGTTTTGGCTGGGATAGAGTTAATTTTCTTCATAGTAGCTCATATAATGCTATGTTTTGGATTTGTGACCAAAACAGTGTTGATAACACGGGGGTGTTTCAGTTACTGCTGAGCAGTGCTTACACAGAGTCAAGGCCTTGTCTGCTCCTCACCCCACCCCACCAGCGAGCAGGCTGGGGGTGCACAAGAAGGGACCAGAGGGGACACAGCCGGGACAGCTGACCCCAACTGACCAAAGGGATGTCCCACACCGTATGACATTGTGCTCAGCATATAAAGCTGGGGGAAGAAGGAGGAAGGAGGGGATGTTCAGAGTCATGGTGTTTGTCTTCCCAAGTAACCATTATATGTGATGGAGCCCTGCTTCCCTGGAGATGGTTGAACACCTGCCTGCCGATGGAAAGTAGTGAATGGATTTCTTGTTTTGCTTTGCTTGCATGCGCAGCCTTTGCTTTCCCTCTTAAACTGTCTTTATCTCAACCCATGAGTTTTCTCACTTTTACCCTTCCGATTCTCTCCCCCATCTCACTGGAGGGGAGCAATTAAGTGGCTGCGTGGTGCTTAGTTGCTGGCTGGGCTTAAACCACAACACCAAACAAGCTACAGCGCACGAGCAGAAGTTGCACGTCACGCCAACAGCCCGCACGGCGGTCGTGCCACAAGAGGAGCACAGCACTGCCCAGGGCACATGTCCTGCGCCCCCCTCAGATTTTTTGGGGCCACCCTTTGTGGTCACTGAGTGAAGCACGGCCTGTCTGGCCAGCAGGGTCCCTCTGACCACCCAGGGCAGGGCCGCATGCCCCCCCCCCTCCCAGGCCAGGTCAGCCTCCTCCTAGCCGCAGGCCAGGCCTGTTACCATAACCCCCACCCAATCAGCCCAAAAGCACATTTTCAGTCCTTTCTACTTAACCAGCTCTCCCAAGGACACAGCTGCGGCTTCTCCCCACCCCAAAAGTACAGGGGCTTTGCTCCAGCCCCTCTGCTCTGCCCATGGGTCCCTACAGCACCAGGTGTCCCCAGGGATGCCAGAGATGGGCGACATGTGGCAGGAGAAAGGCATGTGCCTCTGCTTGAACGTGCCCCTGGGGCAGCTGAGGGAAAGCTGGGTATGCAGGGGCATTCACAGAACCTGTCTGCACTGCTTCTTTACCAGGGGGAAGGTGCAGCCAGCAATATGGCCAGCTCAGGTGAGACTACAGTTCTCCTTCCTGCTGGGCAGGAGCAGCTCAGGCTCCCGAGGGATGAGGGAGACAGAAGCACAGGAGCAACTATCAGTTCTATCAGTCAGTTTCTTCAGAACAAACTCAAAACAGCAGAGTGGACTGCAGCAGGGTTGCAAAGCTTCACGAAGAAAGCAGAGCAGCCCCTGGAAGACCAACAGCTCATGTTTTGTCCGGGTGGACTGGGAGGAACCACACCAGCAGCATCAGCTAATTCAAAACCCAGGCTCAGCTTCAGGCTGTGGATGCTGGAGGGAGAGAGTGTGCTCCTGTGATTCCTTCATGCTGCTGGAGCTGCTCAGGGCGCTGACCTCTCACGCTGAGGAGGGCAGCAAGCAACTAAAGCCTGTCTGCAGGGCTTTGCCTCAGCGGCATATGACAGCTACCGACAGCTAAGCTGTTTTCTGACATCCTTCTCACTCAGCTGCACTTTTCTTACTTCTCTTTATGTAGACTGTTTTGTTTTTTTCTACAATGCTGAATATTTTAGCCTGGCTCCTTAAGTAAACTTTCATCACATGGATGCAAAGAGGGGAAATTGAATGAAACTTAAAAGAAACACAAGATTTTGCAAATAGCTTTGATGTTCTCTAGCTTTTTATTTATAGAATACAGATTAACTTCCTTTTGTTAACATCTATTGTTGTTTTATAATGGGTGCTGCAAATGCTTTGATAAATGAATTGAAAGAGTTTGCTGCAGCTCCTGCTAAGTGCCCTGACTTGTTAAAAAGCGGGTTCTGTAAAAATGTGTTTCTGACTGAAAAATGGAACAAGAAAATTTCATCTGATTTTGGATGGTTATGAAATAAAAGGAATTGCTTTGAAGCTGTGAAATGTGATTTCTTTACTCACATGTAACCCATAAAATTCAGCCTTAACCTAACCCACGGATCTGCATTGGACAAACACAATCAGTAAATCTACTGTTTAGCTCTTTACCCTTCTTTATATAACTACATTGGTTTGCTGAGACCCTACACATCCCTCTTCTTCTGCCTCTTGCATCTCTACTATCAGTATCTCTTTATAATACATTGGGATATTTTGCTTCTGAGGTGGATGTCAGACTCTTTCTTCATTAAATATGGACCTGTTTGAAATTTTCTACAGATCTCTAGAATAATCCCAAAGGTGGCAAATATTCCAAGACTTCCTAGGCTTACTCGAAAGAATTAGTAGCGAAATCTATTACAAATTAGCCTAGGTATGTACACTCTAGCAGTAGTGGCTACGGTGTAGCTATTGCTGTTTTCCTTCTTACTTCCATTGAGCCAGCTCGTGTTTTTTCATACCTGTTGCTGTTCTCAGCGGCACTGTTCCTAATAGAAGTGCTTTGGTCAGAGGAGGTTTTCAATGCAGTGCTTTCACAAACAGACAGTCAACCTGAAACCCGGGTGACAAAGGTCTAAAATGGCACAAACGCTGAGGTACCTAATGTGCAGTTTCAGTGGACAATGGTGGCCTGGATCCATGGAGGATGTTTCACAAACTTCCAGCTGTCCCCACAAGCTATATGCATACCAATAAACTGAACAGGCATCAAGGTCTGCTGGTAGGTACATAGTAGTTATTCATAGCAAAAAGTCAGAAAGTAGTCAGATAAAACACCCTTTTCAGTCTGTATGATGTTCATCACATAGTCTGCAAATGACTTATCTTTTCCATCACTCTCACTTTTGATTGCTCATTTTCTCTGCACCACTGCGCTGAATGCAGCTGTGGGAGACAGCTTTTACTGAACTAGATGTCCTCTTGCAAGGTAGCAATGTGCATTTGAGTCTTCTCGGGCCACAGAGGAAACTGAAGTCAGAACCTGAGAGCACTGCATGAGTGCTCCAACTGTGAGGCTACATGTAAAGGTCAGCAACTTGACTGTGTAAAAGAAAAAAAACAGGTATTTGTCCATACTCAAAAGGACAATTTTCAGGGATTAATTCCAGATTTGGGTTATGAATTTCAGTCTTTTAGACTTCCCAATCCAGGTGTTCAAGAAGATATCTAATTTGTAAAAAATACCCTCCTCCACGGCATAAATTGATAAAAATTCTTATCAAAATGCATTTTTTTCTCATATTTGTATGATCATATGACTATAACCTTTTGCTATTTGCTCTTTCCACTAGCTGTAAGTGCAATAGAAGTGTAATTCACCACTTCATCATCTGAAGATACCACTTAATGACATATACTGAACTGTGGGTTACAACATCCAGCTTGTTTCTCTTGGGTCTTTTGAAAAAAGGGATCCCTCCTTCCAGTCTAGTAAATTCTTCTCATTTAGTTGATTTCATCTGCAAGGTGATTTCAGAATAGAAAAACATCTCACCTTTTTTTCTTTTTTTTTTGTAGGCTCTTTAAACTGTTCAGGGACCCTTGGTCAGCCACCTCTTCCATCTAATTGGCCAGATGACTAAAAGGTGCTCAAGTAATTAGCACATTCCTTTTATTGAAATTTAAACCCATGTCATTTTCAGTATTTAATGATTTTCAACTCAGTTTTGCAAAAATATATTTTGGGAATTGGACACGCTAGTTAGCTGCCATCCCTCTCTTCTGTCAACTGCTTCCTGCTCTCTTCTGCAAGCAGAATGCTCTCTTTTCATCTCAGCTTTTTAACCCCAAGGACTTGAACTCTATTTTTAGCCCTTGTATGAATTTCCAATCTAATGCATTTAAAGAACCTATCACAGATGTCTAAAACCTTGGAAGTAATTAATTAAGTCCCACTATTTCCAGACTACACCAAAACAATTTGTCATTGCATGTAAAATGGTATAATCGAGTAGTATAAATGTTTTCAGGCCAAGTCTTGCTATGAATTATTTAGTTCATCTCTCCTAATTAAAGACCTATTGGAGGATTAATGTCTCATAACCTGACAAACTACTTTACTAAATAACAAATTATCCATATAATGACCTCAAACTAAATTTATATAACTTGAGTAGTAATTTGCATAAGTATACAAAATCCATTGAAATAGAGAGTATTCTTCCTTGGTATTCAAAACATAGAATTTCAAACTGCATTCAAGAAAGGAATTTGGACCAAATGTAAATTTATGCTGGAAAAAATAACTCACTGGATATCTGTTTTTTTCAGTGTTTATGTAAATATCAGTTTATAAGGACTGCTTCTGTGAATACAGCAAGATAACACAGTTATGTTGTGAAGTGAAAGCACAGATTCCCTCATGGAAATATGACTTATTTTCCTCTGTAATGCATACAACACATACATTTCCTGGTTATAGAATTTGTATTATAAACCTACAGCATATGCTATGCACCTGAAAGTGGTTGTGAAAAGAAAATAATGTCAATGGTTCAAAAAGGTAGTGAAAGATGAAATAGGTCAACATAGAAATGCAGCTCAATGTAGAAAGATGAAATATTGGGTCAGTATAGAACAGCTGATGTAAGAAGGAAATCAGGATGCAATTCTATGTTTCCACAAACAAAATCTTCAGAATTGTTTAGTTGCCAAAAATTGATAAAGCTAAATATTAACAGTAAAAAAATAGGCTATAGTAAAAACCAACAGCGATACTTAATGAGCTCCCCCTCCATCTCCTAAAGCCCTGGCTGTCTGTGTTTTCCACCTAGGCCCAGCTCTGATCCAGCCCAGCTGTGTACCTGTGCCTCCAGTTTCTGAGAAAATTACTAAGTTGGGAGAGAGAGCTGTGTGAAAGTGTAGAACAGCGAGAAAAGAAAAATCACAAACGGGGTACAGTTGAGATGAGTCTTGTTAGTAGCTCAAGGATTCAAGAGGGAAAGGTAAGCCAACTTTCAAGAGAGAAATGTGCACCAACATGGGAAGGTATAAAATCCCGAAAGGAAAAGCCACGGATGCTGGTCAAGCAAGTTGGGAGTCATCAGGTCATGGGTCTGAGCTGCCAGTGACAGCAGTGATGACAGAGCTGGTGGCAGACGGCAGCTCAGCAGCACTGCGGAGCCCACGCCGGGGGCTGCAGAGGCTGACCCTTCCCCGCAGGGCTCATGCTGGCCGGTAGTGCCACGTGCTTAGCCTGACAGTTAATGCTAATGCTTATGGGCTTAATAGCTCATTAAATCCTACCTATCTTCTGTATGCTAGTTGGACAATAATTGCTTTATACTTTATGCTATATATATCCTGCATCCTACATCTTTTTGTACCTGCTAATGACACCTGAACAAACTGATCCAAACTGGCAAAAATGCCTGCCACTTTTGTATTTCTTCCCCTGAACACATGACCTATTTTTGTTAAGCACAGCAGATCAGGCTATGACTGGACAACTTCTGAGTCCCAGATTTTCAGACTCTAAGCCAAATTACCCCTTATTTCTGGTTTCTTTTTGTCCTGCTTTTACCAAGTCACAGTTCTCTCAAAATTTTTAGTAAAAGGAAACACAAATGTCAACTCTTCTTGTTTCCCTTTAGCATCTGCAGAAGAAATTACAATCAACACACATATTCCAGTCTGACTGGAGACAAATAAGTGCTTAGAGTACATAGAGAAGATAATTTATTAGGTGTCTCTGTCTTTGATCCCACAAACTCTACTGTAATACACGTAATTATACAGACAATGCTGAGGAAAAAAAACCCTGCAGGCTTACATACACCAAAAGCCCACCAGAAAGATGAAAAATAGCTAATTAGAACATCTTGCTTGGTTCGTAAGTGGAAAGGGACAAATGAATTTGGATCTGACTTCTGTAGTTTTGGGGAGAGCATATGAAGAAACATGTTTTACTGAAGAACCCATAGCAGGGAAGGTTAGCAAATTCCCCAAATCCATAACAAACAAGATTTTAGTACTCACCCAAATGCAAAAGTAAAACAGAGAAAAAATCCAGAACAGCGTGAAATTTAAAACAGACAAACAGTCCTCCCTGACCAGGGGTTTAACAAGCCTCTGAATTACCTAACCTTACAAAATTGCTTCTTAGGAGGGAAAAGCCCTTCAGGTAACAGAATGGATGCCTCTGAAAATCAGGCAATAGTTAAAATGCATAAATGTTTGCAAACCTAGCAGAACAGTCTTTAGGGTTTGGTTTGCTGTATTCTTGGAATAGAGCATGGCATAACTTCCAATACATAGTAAAAGATTTTCAAAATTCCTGTATGAAAAATCAAAGAGAAGAAAAAAACAACCACCTGTACCATATTCTAGACATATGAAAAAAATATTACAGGCTGTTAAAACTACTGGAGAAGTCTATTTTTAAAAGTCAGAATAATCACAATGCAAAATACACAAAATACTGCAATTTCTCTTTGAGTTAATGCTCAATAAAATGTAGAGAATAACATGGCAAATATAGTGCCTTCAAACCAATTATAAATGTCTTTATATTATCCATTTCCTATTTAGGAATGTCTACGCTTCTATAAACATATTCCTTCATCTTTAGAATTCAGGAAGCATCAGCTTCCCTGTAGGTCTATATTCTGTGTTTTATAGAAGCTACATATGTGCACAAGCCCTCCTGCGGAATTGAAGGAAAAAAAAAAAAAATCAGTTTTGCAGGGTTCACTTTTCTCAGGGTCCCAGTCTTTATATACCACCTATACAGCTTGTCCTCTATATACCAACTAGTTGTTATAAGACCCAGTGTGTGACTTGTGTGCCATTCAGTTTGGCTGAGCCCAGTGATAAAATGCGCACCTGCTTCCTCAACTAGTAGTTAAAACCTACTTATGATATACTCTGCCCTATCTATACTGGTTCTGCCCTATCCCAATAAACCCCACTACCAAGTTCAGCTTGGCACATGGCACAGCAGCTTCTCAGACAGAAATTTAGGGAGACTTGAAGTTAGCAAATGGTGTAAATGAGGACTGAAGAATTAATATTGATGGACTTCTGAATTATTTTAACTGTTTCCAGAAGGAGCATGTTGAGTTGTGTAATTGGTTACCTAGAGACTGCATTTGAAATACCTCCATGGTGTGTTTTGGATATATTTTTGAAGGTTTGATCCCACAATTCTGGAGGGCACAACTTCTTGAGAAATGCAGGGGAAAAAAGTGACAAGACAAACTCTTGTGTTTTCTACTGGGAGTGCAAGGTCAATGCTGATTTAATTGAGACCTGGGGAACACAGGTTTACCCAGAGGTATAAAAGAGAAAGATGCTACAAGGAGATTTCTTCTCATGAAAATTTCAATTCAATCAATATGAAAGCTACACATTCGGATCAAAAATGGCAGGGAATCCTCAAGGACTCTTCTTACAAAGAGCTCACATAATCTTAAAGCAGCCTTTGATAGCCCGAGAGATCATTTTGTGGCTTTGAAAATGTTGAAACATCTGAAAAAAAGAATCAGTATTGCTGGGATCTTTACTTTAAAATTAACGTCAGGCAGTGACATTTCTAACTATTTTGAGTGCTTCCATGCTAATTTCTTTCTTCACCAATAAGGCTTTTCCTAGGAATGCTATGAGTTCTCTAAGTCCTAATGAGGGTACTTGAAGAAACACAGGACAAAAGTGGAGGGCTACCCTAGGACAAGTCAATAATTACCTTGACTAAGAGTTTGTGCTAGAAAAATGTTTAGCATCCCAGTACGTTTAGTGTCTCTGCTTCTCTGTGTGTCTGTGTCTCTTTCTCTCTTTTTTGTTTTGCAGTATGTATTTTAAGGAAAGTCCTGACTAATTTTTGTCTTTCAAAGGCTAAATTAAACAAACATTACTTAAGTACCCTATTAGAGTTGCTGTATTGAAATATTTCCATCTATATCATCACCTCAATTGCATGTAGTGTTTGTATCAGAAATAGCGTNCATATAAACTTATATTAACACTAAAGCTGCTTCCTCTTAACTCCATTTTAGACCAAATTATACAGGTCTGGATCAAAGCAGGCCTCATATTAGTAGGTGAGCTGCTCTGAATATTGGAAATTTTGTTTGAATTTGACTTGCAGTTTTTTGCATCAGCTAATAGTAAGTGAAATTATGTATATAGTGTACATAGTATATTTTATTACGTTTTTATTAAATGCATTGTATATATTTGAATTTATATTTTATATTCTACTTATTTATTACATTTTTAAATATGAAAAAGTGAAGAAAACACATAGAAAATAAAGGAATGGTGTTTAAAATTACTTGAGATTTGTGTACTATATTAGGTACATTTAACTTTTGTTACTGAAACATTTTTACTCTGCTTTATTTATGTCACAGTTTATTTTGGAATGCCACAGCACTGATAATCTCTTTAAAGAGATATTGGTCAACATCTATGACTCAAAATCCAAACCTTTTAAAATTAAATAACTATCAGGGGCTTGTGTAATAAAATGAACATTAAAAAAATCTCTAAGCTGATTCTAAGTTTATCTATGCATTTTCTTCCCTTGTGTCAAATAAATGGATATGCAATTTGCTTTGGATTTATGTTTAGATTTAATCTACATCTGAAAAAAGGTTGCTCAATGGATTTCTGGGATAACTAGAAAATCAGACCAAATGAAACCACTCATTGGTCTTATCAGATTTGTCTACTTTTTATACATATTTATGCATACACAGACAGAGTTATATATAAAACCTCCAATTCATCATTCACTCTGCTTTCTTCCCTCATGATGACACTACCATCTCTGGGTTCCACAAAATGGGGCTATTGCATCTTCCCTACTGGACTGCAATGAAGTAATATGAAAAAGCTCTATTACCATAGGCCAGGTCACCATCACCAGTGATTGAATAAAACAGAATTTAAATGTTTTTTTTTTTGTTTTGGGGGTTTTTTTGTTTGTTTTTTGGTTTTGTTTTTTTTTTTAAAGGACTGTATTTTACTAGAAAAAGCATCTCACATGTGGTAAATAACTCATACAGCATTGCATTTCCAGATAGTGCACGTGTTTGAGTCTGGGTGCAAAGGACTGAGAAATAATGGAGGCCTATTGCTTGGCAGTAGTGCCACCAATTAGACTTTTTAAAACTGTGGTATTTACTGCCAGGAAAAATGTATGTACTTATAGCTGAGCTGAGATAATGTAGCTCACATGCCAGGGGAGAATATAACAGGAGGTACATGAAAGATATGGGAAGCTGTTATGTTAAATACAAATATTTAGGACTTCATAATTTTTCCAGGCTCTAACATTTCTGACTACTGTTGACTCAGAGGTGACTAGTAGGGCTGGAACTTGCATGACAGGCTTGAATTTGAGAGTATACATGGCATCAAAACTTATGAATCTGACTGAAGTAAAGCAGATACTGTGATGGGGCACAGACCTAATATAGTTAAATAATAAAGAAGAAAACCCCCAGATAACCCTTTGGACTTAAACTTTGGTCAAGGTTTAAGAGTCATTGACTATTAGAGATCAAAAGTATTACTGCAAGGTAATAGGACAAGACAGATAAACAATACAGATGGTGTGAGATTTTAATTTGACTGACTGACTGCTTGAATGAAATTGTTAAGACTTTGTCACTGTGACAGGAGACATAAAAGCTCAAGACTTGACTATGAGAGAAAATATAGCTACAATGTGAAATCCCAGTTAAAAGGGGGAAAAGTGCCTTTGCTTGTAAAGGCATAGAAAGCAGTTCCCCAAAAGTATCACCAGACTTAAAATATGACTAGCAGTAAGTGACCTACCTTTTATTTTGACTATCAACTGGACCTTTTCACAGCCCCAGAAGCTAAGTGTGAACTTTCATGAAACCAGAACCAAATGCATCTCACACACTTCCTAAAAGGCAGTTGTATAAAAAGATAAGTAATGACCACAGTAAAAACCACCACAGAAAGCTTCTCCCTCCTCAAGCAAAAAAAAAGGAATCATGTTCTGCACTGTAATCTTTACATGAGACCAGTTTTTGCTACCAATCAGTCAGATCCAGGCCTTCCTCATCCTTTCTCCTGTCCTTCCAGATTTGTCAATTTAGTAATTTGAAAGGTTTATGAATCAAACGGTTTGTTCAGTCGATCCCAGTCTCAAATAACCTTCTTGTAGAGGCTGAGACCAGCACGTGTTGTGAAGAAACTCCATCTGTTCTGCAGAAGCAACAGAAAGAACTGAGGTTCAGGAAAATTAATCTCCTCTTTTTACTTCTCTGTAGGCATGAAGTCATGCACCATCTGTGTCAGCCAGAAAGCCAGGCCACTTGGGTCAATTTGATATCTCAACATCTCATTTTGGGGAATATTCACTTTAACATTAACATGGGATGGTAGAAGGATTAAGAAGCAGGGAAGACTGAGGCAGATACCCTTTGTAATGACTTCTGAGAGTCCACCAGGGCTCATGAAATCACATATATAATTTCAACAGCCATATTAAGAGTAAAGTATTTGTTGTCCACTACAGAACTGGTTAAGATTTAAATTTTTGTAACTGAAAACTAGTGAAGGAGCTGAAACAGCTCCAGATCTCATATTTTTTGGTGCTAGATAAGATGAACAGCAAAAGTTTAGAGGAATATTCTCCTTCCTACTAACAAAATTTTAAGTTTCTTATATTGGACAAAGACCTCTGGACACCTCTGATGTTTCATTGCCTCTGGTGGCTCTGCCAGCCTACGCCTCCTCATTCGCTCTCGGAGTTTTGCCTGTCCACATTAGCGGTGCAGGGGAGAGAAGAGTAAAGGTCTCAGGTCATTCAAGTATGCCTCCTCTCCTGGTCCTGGTACCAGCAGAATAAGCTAAAGCACAAAAGAACTGAGAATTGGTGATTGGTGCGCTCTCTCTCTCATACACCCATCTTTTTTGTGCCCAAGCTCTGCTAAATGAAGTGGAGAAATATCCCCTTCTGACCTGTCACATATCTTTTCAGTCTGCAAAGATTCAAGATTTTCTTTTTGCATTTAATAGTATGTGAAATTACACAAGAGCTATAGTGGGAGAACATTAAACATGAGAAAAATTGGAAATGAAACACATAGAAATAGGGAGCAGGTTATCGTCTTGATCCTTAATCTCTAATTGAACCTTACTACTACCCCTAAAAATAATGTTAAGTCATGTAGAATATTATGGCAATGTCACCTAATAAAAAATAAAATCCTTTTAAGAATTTAAATGGCAAGAGCCTTAAGCAGTTGACAATAGCTTTCTCCCAGAGAAACAACTCATCTCGACAGAGGAGTCAGGATTACTGGAGCTAGCTGTCATGCAGCTCTGTGAACTTTCTGTATTTCTGTTAGCTGAGGGTATTGGCCCGTGCTGACCTTCTGTACTCTGCTTGAAGCAATCACATCAAACTCCCTTTCTGATGAGCCAGTGTGAATGGCACTCTGCTAATGACTCTTCCTGCCACATTTCAAGATTCATGACAGTTACATCCAAAGGAATTATGGACTCCATATCTTTTGCCTGCAATTCATGAAATCCTTTTAGTTCAAAGACCCTTAACTTTAATGCTAATTCAAAGGATATCAAAGTAATTGATAGTCTGCATGAATAAATCTGTGTGCTTTAAAATACTTAACCTTCAAAAACCCATCAATTTATAATCATGGTGCCTTAAAATGGTGAAATCACTAATCAGAAGAAATTCCCGAGTTCAGTTACACATACAGTCGGTTAACCTATATTAGGAAAAGTAGTTAATTTCCTTATCAACTGATTTCATAGAGGAAAGTCAAACAGCAAGTAACTACACCCTGCTTCTTCTATATGGGAGCTCTTACTTGACCTCTGCTTGGAAAATTTCTGCCTAATGCCAGTTTCATAGATTGCATTTCCAGTCCTACTCCTGATTAAAAAAATCCAAACTAATTAGCATGTAACAACCAACATTAACAACATATGCTGGGACTTAAATGAACTCCTAATTTGTAAAATGTTCTCAAGGAGGCTGTATTATTGATTAAAAATTAACATTTTCTCTTGCTCTAGAGCAATTAGTGAAAATGTAAGATAATGAATATTTATAAAGCTAAGGTAGAAACTTGATCATACCCTAAGACACCGATTTTGTGCCTAATAGCAGCCAGCAAACTGCTGGCTTCAGGTTTTCAGGGCAGGAGTTTGTTCCTTGCAGTCTGCTTACAGCTGGAGCTGAGAATACAAGAAAAGGGCAATTTCCCTAACAAAAGCCAAAAGGCAGCAGCAATATCACCAAATAAAGCACAAAAAGTCAAGTCAAGCTAACTTCTAGTGCATATTCCCAAGTGTTTGTCATCAGAAGAGAAAGGTCAAACTGTCAATTTAGCTAACACCTTCGATAAAGTCAACAGCAATGCTAGTTACAGCTTTGCAGTACCAGTTCAGAAAAACAGTATGTGCATGCTGCATTGTACTCATTTGCTAGGACTCCTTTGATGGAGTACAAGGACATAGCTAGACATCTACTGTGCTAGAAAAGGTAAGATTTGGCCTGTCCTTCAGTCATAGTAACAACAGCTTATTTTTATGAGCCATTCAGCTAGCTATCTACTTCACTCTACACTCATCACAACAATTATAGCTATTAGCACTTTTTCTTAACATCAACTTTCCTTCTCTGCAAGGTTTAATCCTTCCATAGGCCAGTCTAGGTTGTCAACAAAACCTTCTTATTTTGTATTTTCTGGTTTTGGTTCTCTTAACCCAGCAGATTTCACATGTACTAAAACCCCTTTTATACTTACTAAAGAGCTTGCCCCTGGACTTGCCATACCAGAGAAGATAAAACAAAGATGTAAAACCTTGAAGGTATATGTATTTCAGATATATTCAGCAGTTAGAAATGAGTTACATTGGAAGAAACCCTTCAAAGTAGTTGCTAATGCTAGAGGTGCTAGCTTCTAGGAATTACAACAGAAGAAAATACAAAGGAACAGCTGTCACCAGGGTTTTTCCTCAAGATCAAGAAAAACATTACTGTTGTGTAGCCCATGGTCTTTAGAAACACAGAGTTATATTAGATGATGACCAGGCAGGGAAAAATCTGCCTGTAAAGGACACCATATCCCTTCAAAATGTAAACATATCCCTAGCAACTCCTCATCTCCAGCCTGAATGGAAACCTTGGTACACAGGCAGACAGGCAAGTATGAAATTTCTTGCTTACTTCTTTTTTTAGATCAGATGGGAGTTCAAACTCTTCTTCAGAGTTGCCATCTCAATCTTTCGACAGGCAACTGGAACTTCATGTGTCATGCTGAGAGCTCAAAGGTATTATGTTCTTCATCAAAAAAGGTGCTCTGCTCTTTGAAGAAGAGTCTTACTTACATAATAGCCATGGCAGCAGACTCTGCTGATCACAGCTGTAGCTGCAATACTCGTCAAGCTGCACCCTTTACAGAAATGCTTCTGGCAGTGAGGGGAAGGTTGTTCAAAGCTGTGTCTGTCACAGACTGAAGCACCATAGAAAGAGGGGGTTTTTTGTAGCTTGAA